>LUCH01001098.1:37709-114042 GCA_013368495.1 Paragonimus heterotremus
TATAAGGGAAATTTTTGAGGATTATCATTTCAGAAATCACGCAAAAACGTTGTGCATTGTAGCTGAAAACGTTTGCTTTATGTGTTTCACATTCACTTCGATGCTAGTAGTGTTTGTGTATTAGTAACTTTACCCCGTCTACAGTCAAACAACTTCACAACTCTGGTCCTTGATTGTTCAGTGGTTAGTTTTAATGTTGTTCGTCAACTGTTTTAATATTTACAAATCCGTCCCAGCAAACTTTTAAACATGTATAGACACACTGATCACATTTATACAGCGTTGTAACCAAATGAGTTCATTTAAAATTATTAAGTGTGGCACGAAGATTTTAAACATTTTTCAGAATACTACTAATAATGGCGGTTTTTCTTACATTGTTTGTTTCAAAATCGTTAACAGCGTTTTAACAATCATATACTTACCAATATCCTTCACAGTTACGTTGTAAAAGCATGACCAGCCTACAATTCATATCGATTACTTCGGAACTGTGTGTATAATATGAGAATATCAAAGTTCTTTGCAACTTATGAAGTCACTCTACGTGTTCCTCTCTGCATGAATCATTATTGTGGGCCGTGTCGATAATAACATCAAAGAAATAAAAAGGTGTTTCATTTAATTTTTGTCAAAGATCACGTTTGGATATTTAGCTTTCCAGCATAAACATAAATTTCTTGATAACACTGAGACTTAAATTGTTAGCTGGTAACTACATTAAATTCAGTTTTTGTCTTGTTAAAGTTTGGCGGTCCTAAATGACTAAATTTATATTGGAAGTATGCGTTATTCTGCTCAGTGTCATCTTTTGCCGAATGTCATTTCCGGTGTATATTGCCCTTCCACTTTAATGCTAGCAAGACATCATACTATCTTATCGCTTTCAATGTTCACCCAAGAGTTATTGCGGAAATTGCTGGCAGTTCAAAAGACAAAATCAAACAGTGCTCAAAAACAAAGTTGCATTTAAGAACTGTAAGTTAAAGGTCCTATAGTTCATTTTTCATACTTATTGTTGATTTACAAAGGAAAATCTTACTCCGGTTTTTCCTACAAAATAACTCAGACCAGAATACGACGAAAACCTTATGATGCTTTGGAAGACATTGTTTATTAGTTAAGCACACATCTGACCACAAAATCTAACCATCTAGCACTTACCGTTAGTAACGGACATACAGTTTAAACCCCTATATTTACAATTTACTAGAGAATGTTGAGTCGTGGCAAATTTCAGTTCATTAGTTTGAGAAAAATCGTGCACATACCAAATGGAAACCACAACCATCAAGTGAACTTGAATTCAATTATATAACCGTGGTTTAAACTTTTGAATGTTCTGCTGCGTGTCTTTTAACAGTCCTCCACATTCTCGAGTTTTATAAGTTCGGGCGTTCAGTGTAAACTCATGTCATTTGACGAACCCTCAAGGCAGTTCACTTGCTTCCTCGTTACAAAAAGATACGTAACCGCTGTCGTCAGTAATGGTTGCATAGTGTGACAATTGTCTTTTTATGGAATTCAAGATGCACACTCTTGCCAGACTCATTTTGCTCTCAAGTTTTCTGCTAACGAGTTAGCGTCCCTCATTTACGTTGACCGAATGAATGGAATCAGGTGATCAGTTAGCTAACCACTCTAAAATCACACTGGCATTACCCTGAACGGATGTGTGTACGCTCTATGAGACAAGCCTGACAATGTGAGCAATTTGAAATAGTCAGTGAGCTCAGCAAACCTAGTACACAATGATGTTGGCTACTAAAAGTGATCAGTTTTCTTTGAGCAAAAAGGTTTTTTGTCGACTAAAACGGATCACTCTCCATTTGTTAGATAATACTGAGGACGAATTTGGCGGTCCGGAATTACGGAGCTGTGACAATCGGCACCATATGAGTTGGTTTCAGCTTTACCCAACCTGAAACAAAAGATAGTAACTAACTGAAATTCCAGCTCGAGTTCACCCTGAGCCCTGCTTTATGTGATGCCTGACGTTGGCTCCAAACATTCGGTCATTTTCTTAGTCTCATCTTATTAACCTGGACAGTACAGTGTACCTCACAGTTTTACACTTTTAATGTTAAAATTGTCCTGTGGCAGTGGGAGGTTTATTCACAAACTATGGTTTATTGTATCTCATTGGAACCAATACAAAACACTAAGTCAACAAACCGTATTAGACTCTAATCATATTAGAGGAACAGTTTCCCGATGACGAACAAAATCGCGGAACCTCCGTTATCAGGTGCATCACAGTGACCTAAATAACATGAAATGACCTTGGAGATTGACTTAATTGTGAATGTCAGCGAAAAAAAATCCCACTTACCTGCCTGGTACTCGGAGAGTTTTGGTAACACGTGATTGCATGTGAACCATCGGTGGCTGTCGAACATCCGTGAACTTCCTCAACTACAATCAGTTATTCAAAACACCTAATTCCTTTATTAAATTCACCAACAATAAACGAAAATGACAAAAGATGTTAACAGTTCATTTATTCTGTTCATTTCGTGAGAGCAGAAAGAAGACATGTTGCGAAATGTTAACGTTTCATTTACTCTCATCAGTCGCAGACGTAAAACGTGCCAGTTATATACGTCACACCGATAAGGACAAATAGGGACTAGACACGCCCACAAACACACCAAGTATTACGTAGTAATGACTATGGTAACCCGATAGATTGCCTCAACCAGTTTGCGCACATAACGTCGGCTGATAAGTCCGGATACGCATCGCTTCGCGGAAAGCCAATAACTGAGTTTCGATTGCCCAACAGTATCTTCGGTTAGAAGCGTAGAACCCTGGAGTGTATAGAACCAGAGAATAATATTCGAGTGGAAACGGTCAACGACTGGGGCTTTATCGTCATCGTTTCTAAGGTTGAAAAACTGCTTCAGCCAACAGTTTACGTGCACATAAGACCGGAATGTGTGTACTCCTTTGCACTGGCTTGGAGAACTCGGACAGTTTGGAACTTTGTCAAACGAATTGTCTGGGGCAACAACAGGACCTGTTTCCATGGTGCGCTTTACAGTGAATGGTTCGCTCGTTCTGAAGCCATTATCTGTTGCGTCATCGCGCCCACCGACCATTTAGGTAAGTGCTCAGTCATTCTATGCCTTAGGCATTGGTCTATTCTGCCAACATTGACGTCACCGCAACTTCGAATGAAACGGTGAAGAATATGAGGAACAGAACAATTGTTGCTAATACATGCATATCCTACATATCCTAAGGTTCTACGGCTGTAAATGAAGAGCATAATTAGTAAGGTAAAGTTCACGGTCATTACTGTGTATTAGTGGATAACTAATAAAACAGAATGCGATTCTCCATATTCCTACTGCAGCAGGTTTACCTGTCCGACTCATCTCCTGCCAACATCTATTGTCGTTAAACAGATACAATATTTCGTGGTCGTTCTAGTTCAGTCCATTAGTGGCAGGACAAACAATGGACTTCTACTTATGCTAGTCTGTTCATTTTGTACTGTGTCTAGATAAACGTGGTCAGACCAGCTGACGGATGTTGGTGATAGGTTGCCCGTTCACATTACTGTTCTCCTGTCAGTTTCCTGTCCATTCTGTCCATCTAATTTCCGACCTGGGTTTCATCCGTTAATTGGGAATACGCTCTGACAATAAACACAGTAGCATCGAGAATAGCCTTATTATTGTCCTCTCACTCTGAGTGGAATGGCTTCTGTCCAATACATTGCCAAAACTGCCAACTCTACTTGGTCCCGCTGTGTTGACATTTTACAAGTACAGAACCTGTGTGCACATGTGACAGAATGAAGTTAGATGGACGCTAAGGAGCACTGCACCTGTCTAGTTGGAATGATCTAGTATGTCTCACTAGTGTTACTTTTGTAGCTTTCACGTTCGGTCGCCCCAATCTCTAGCAGGAGTTTCTCCACACACCATTTCCGTGTCTCCACACTGATGTGTATGCTATGGCTACTGTTACTTCTAGCACATGTCTGCTGGCAGCCAGGTTCGCTGATTGACAGGCGTTCCCCTCGCCACAAACCTTGCCACCATCACTGTTGGCAAAACTGAGTGATTGCATGTGTTGTACGTGGAGCAGACAATCATTGTTGTCATCTCCTCATGTAAACTGAACAAATAAAGGTAACTCGAGATGAGCCAGCCAGGTGTTATCTGGTTAAGAATCAACATTTGACCAGCACCGTGTAGGCAACCTCGGAACGACTGATACGTCTGGTACAATGGACATTTTGTTAGTTGAAGTATCCTCAGGTCCCCGTACAGAAATACTCAATAGTCATGTGTATGAATTTTATAATACGAAAGCCTGCCATCGGAAAATTATTAAAAATCACTGAGTAATTTGCTAGAATTAATTCCGTGAAGACAGTCAAACATCATTACAGTTAATATATACGAGTGAACTCCGAGTATTAATAAAGGTCACTAATAAAAAGACGGAAGGTAAATAGTGAACCGTGAAAGACACGCTTCGTTGTGACGTTGTCAGTCAGATGGACGTTCCAGTCCACCCGCTTACAAAAACAACTAACCTCGAGTTTTACTTTTGTTTGAGTTCGTCAATTATGCACACCCTTTTCATTATCGACAGTTGATACCCAGTTCACATCAGCAAGTAGAAACCACTCTACCTATCGTATCACTGAAGCAACGTATAATTTACGTTTAATGACTCCATTCTGTACAAGCAGACAACTTTTGCTAACCATTAGCATGTAGAAAACGCAGAAACAGAAATTGTGTGAAACAGACATGGCAATCATCTGCCCACAAACTCAAACAGGTTTGAGAGATGTGTTGCGCATTTGACCCAAACGATCGAGTAGCCTTCTGTACACGAAGTCGCAATATCTAAAGCTATTACCCCTCAAGTGATTCTTGGCCTCTCCGATTCAAAGATAAGATACAGACGAAATCTAAGTGGTGCAAAAGGATCTACCCGGCTTGGGTATGCAAAAAGATTTGTGTTTCAGTGATTTCGGAAATTCCTGCTTAAGACTTGGAAGCTTGATAACCAAGTACAGTAAATTTTTCTACAAGGATAAATAAAGATCATTACATGTTTGGACAAACAGGATGATCGTTATCTTTTAGGCTCAGCGATAACACTAGTAAAAGACACGATTGCGCCGCTGTTGCAGCGGAAAAACAAGTTCGCAAATCTAATACGGCATGATAAGTAATTTGATTTGGGTTATATCCACTTGTTGGAATTTTAGGCGCTACCTAGACTTGAACCAACAATTCATGTTCAAAACTTTGTTTTTTGAAAGATCAATTAAACTTTCAAAAGAACATTGCAAGCAACAGGTGATTAGGTAGATTTTGACTGGTCATTACTTGTACGAGGTGAAGAAGAAAAAATTTTCTCAAAACAACTTCACGAAAATGAGCTTTTTGGTTTTTACGGAAATAAGTTTGATTTTAAAGAGACCAGACATGTTGTATTAGGTGGCCGACGACTCCATCTATGGAAGGAGTGCTTCTGGTTACGTAATTCTCTATCCATTCACACGAGTTACTCATGACAACTGCCAGGCATATCCGGGGAAAGCATCCACAATATGTGTTAAGAATAGTTGACCACTCTTGCAGGCCAAATTAAATGCTTCACAATGGCATTGAGACAATTGTGCGGGAAAGATCCACATCAAATATTGCAATTAATGTACTTGAAAAGCATAGTTTATTCGGATTGTGGCGTTTCACTGATGCAAAATATAAACAGAAAACTGGAGAAGACATAGCTTTGGTATGAATCGGAGATAACTTCCACATGAGAAGATAGATCCTCGTTGAGGCATGTGCATTATGTGCTGTTAGTAAAATAATCACCACGTGGATTTATTGGACTCGGATTGGTTACATTGCCCTTTCGCAGCCGACACCTAATTGTCTAGTCTTTGCAGACAAAAGTCTTGTTATCATCTGAGAAAGTCAGACAGACGGTGTTATTTCGCCTGTCTAATGAAAGTTTCCGTTGGTGAACAAGAACCGAACAGTCTGCCTGTAGAAAAGCAGTGTTCTGTGTGATCTCATGTTGAGATGCCGTGGTACATAGTGAAGCAACGTAAAGTGAACGCATTTGGGGGTTATTTATGACTACGTCCAAAATTACATGGGTCAGCTGTGGACCACGTTCCATATACTGTTTAATTACCGTTGGTTCTTACTTGCTAAGTTCGAACAACTCAGCTAGTCATGAGGATGCTATTTTTTATGCTTCAACTAATGATCAAGTCAAGTCGAGTCACATAATGAAGTGTCTTTATTCGTGTGCAAACTAAGCGGCCTCTTCAGTGGTATACTTGCACAAACCTTTTAGCATAATCCACGGATAATTTGTGGCTTTATGAAACGTTGAGTTGTCTTTAACCTTATCAAAAAAACAAAGATAATGGCAAACGGTCAGCAAACTGTTAATGTTTGCAATTCTTGTTTAACTTTCAGTCGGAAATGGTCGGAATCTAGATTACTACAAGTTATTGAACATTCTATAATTGGTAAACTAACTAAACAGTACAATAATTTCTCATATGGTAGTAAGTTTGAAAAGACACAGCGGCCAATCATCCGCAGGTAGGTCGCAGCATAGTAGAAACCACTTCAGTTCTTTATCTTGGAGGACATCAAATTTGATTGCTGATTCTGGCCAACATCAACAAAACTTATGTTCGGATTACTACAAGTGAAAATGGGAGTATGATGGTGAAACATCAGCCGGAAGGCTCGAACTCCCGAGTCTTCACACACGGCCGCACGGCTTCACTGCCCCGCCACCCAGCCACGAGCAACGGTCTGCAAAGCTGTCCCCATACCTGTACCTCACGTGTCATATTATCGTATTGCAGGTCCTTTATATATATCCCAGTGTGGAGTATATTAAATGCTGGTCAAACAATTCTCACACTGTTACGCGTAAAATTTTCCGAATTTATACCACGAGCTCTTACTTGGGTTACCTTTTTTTTATCTTGTACCACCTTAATGAATTACCTACGCCACTTCATTATTGAATGATATTTGCTGATGGTTAAATTCCGTCCTCCGATTTCAATTGATTGTAAGTTGTTTAATTTACTAACCATTTTCTATGTATGTAAAGAACCAGCTTTATTTGAGTAAAACTTCAGTATTCTGTCTTGTTCTGTTCGAATCAACAGATTGATAGCTATCCCGATAGGCTGCGCGTAGCCGTGGATTTTGACAGATTCTACAGTGATTCTAGCACTTTTTCATGACCAGAAAAAGGAATCGATCTTGCAATCAAGGACGAAGAGAAAATAAAATTACGTTGAAGCTCATTTTTGTCACAACTCTTGTTGCAGAACAACGTTTTGACTCAATCTGTGGAGTATCATCATGTACGACGTAAATAAGCAATCTGTTAGAAACGCGATACTAAGGCTTTCTGTAACTTCGATTATTTTACTTCACCCACTGTTACTTGCATACTGCATAAATATTTCATTTTCGGCTCAACCTTCCAGTCGGAGATTGTTTTTAACGCAAACACAGTTTGTTTATTTGTTTGTTGTTGTTCGCAATCACCAATCTGCTCCAAAGCTGCAAACACCTCCGTTAACCTGCCACGCCTGCATCGCGCCGTGGGAACATCTACGACGATGATGACAATAAACAAACACGTGTCTCACTGAACTGCCTGGTCCGTTGGAGCCACCATTCATGCACGAACACTTGTGTTGTCAGCCTCCGTTTGACTGTTCCACAAGAAACTGTCTATCATGTGTCGCTGAAGAATTAAAACATTCATTCACTCGTTCAACTCATGGCTCTCAAGAAGCGAGTGTATGTGTGCAGTCATGCTAGCATATAGGGCACATCAGAAGGCATGTCAATCACATTGACCTCGTCTCTCACCAGACCAGTATTCAGTGTTGCATGGCAAACAGAACGGAGGGTGGACCGTGTGGACAGGGCCAACAAGTTGAACTTCCGACTACAATACTGAATCAACAACCGTGTGAAGTCATTATTTTAGACTGACTGGTTTAGAGTTCAACTGGAGTGATAATTTGCGTCCGGAACAAACAAGTGAACAAGTGTAGGCTTCCGTCTCGTACGTACCATATGTTGAGAAGGCTCATTGCAAACAGATGTCCGGGCTGTGCATCAACCGTGTTTCCCTCAAACAGTGAGATCGGTGTTTGATTGATCGACTGATTGCCTTCAGTAACACTTTCCACAAAACCAATTTCAAAACGTACTGTTCACATGAGTGACGGACACACCAATAATGTGAGTAATCACTCTCATCCTATCTAACTGTTTAGGGGACTAGTCAACCCTAACGCCTATTAAGTGGAGTGCTCCCCAGTTTCACTCAGAGTTCGCAAATTTCCGTAAAAGCTAATAATCATTTCCGGACTTTTATAATACAACTGTTTATTGCGGAAATTCGACGTACACAGAAATGAAGCCATTAGGTGATCAATAGCTACAATTTCACAGGAAAAGCAACTTACAGCCGGATTGTATATCGTCTTCTGTTTGATTGAAACAAGCATTATGCATTGTCAGACAATCCGATGAACAGTTCCTGGAAGTTTTATCAGAAGTCACTGACCCGTTTACTTTGACCTAATGACTTCCATACGACTAGAAAAAAATGTATGGGAAAATCCTTTTTGTACGGTTTTTCACTGGTCTGTGGGCTTGGGAGATTACTTCTTGCATGTCGTGTTCCCGAGTCAATGTTCATCACACCATCTAGAAGATTTTGTCTACAGGTTATCTTTTGTGTTGTATTGATCCATATGCTAAAAAATGGCTTCGACCTAATCACAGAACAGAATGTGTGTATCGTGCGTTGGTAAAAACGTGTTGTTCGTTTGGACTCGGAATTTCAATCAGTTGCTTTGACAAGCCTCGGTCAGTATTCTTGCCCTTAAGCAAACTCGTACAGTTCTGTTTTCCTTTCGAAGTACTTTTGAGTACGACAAGTGAAATGATTATTCTGGCGCTTTTGTATATTTATCAGACTAATGACTTCAGAAATCCCCAACCTTGTCGAGATCCGGGCATGAAGCAGATTCTCACAAAACTTTACCTCACACGTGTAGCAATTGTGTGATGCTGAATGTCGTGCTAGATAATGAAAGGTTTATACACTTTGACCCAGGACTTCAGTTTAACTTATCCAGGTTAAACAACGTTATTCAATCCATTTAGACAACTGACTGCTTATTGGATCGATATACGCTGCTGCGCAACGGCGACAGCTGAAACAATACACACGACTTGATCGACTGAAGACAGACTGTTAGCCTTAATGACTAGTTTTGTTAATAAACCTGGGAGCCCAACAGTCAGGCAGAGGATTTTGTTCACCTTGTACACGATCGCTGAACGTTAACTAATCCAATACTTTGCTCACAAGAACAGTTGGTTCAGGCCTCATACCCCCTAAACTTTCAGTGATTTACCTCTTGGCCTGTTGCTGACACCCACAAAGGTATATGACCTTAATCATACCACATGAACCTATCTCGTGTCCGGATTAGTTGATGACAGTTTTTGGAGACAATAATTTCTACAAGTCAAATAAGTGGAATTTTTACGACTTACTCTTTACCTGTATCGACCCGATAACGAATTATCAGAAACGTATATTTGGTATGTACTATTCTGTCCAAGTGAATTGGAACTTTGTTTTACTAAACTTGAAGTGAAGCAGTTGAACAAAACGTTTCTTTCATTTTTGAATTCAAAATAATTTACTAAAACCGCCTCACCCATGAGTAACTAAAAGTTTGCTGGCTATCACGACTCATCTAAATGACCATTGAAAATATGTTGTTAGTTGTTGTGTGTATGTTGGGGTGAATACCGTCACGTATTATGTGTGCAGGTGTAGTGTTTAACTCATCGCGCATCGTTCACTGAGGGGTATAAGAAAATACAAGTGAGTCAGGCAATGAAATATTGGTGAGCTCTGAGGTCATTGAGGATCCGCTAAGATGGAACCTGCCAGGTACTTTACAGTTTGGCAACCAGCCTTCGAAGTAAAGCGGTTGTGGACATAGTGGCTTACTGTGGATGATGATGTCATTTACATCCGTTAGTTGGTTTAGTTCATCGCTAGATTGTTCCTGTTTAACTGTAAAATCATGAACATTTTCGTTAGCTTCAACACTTGACAGTTCGTGTGTACCTATCATAAGCAACAACAGTCCGAGTCATCAGACTTTCACAGAATTGAAGATATTCATGGGTGGATGTATAATTTTGTTCATATTAAACACGGGTTGCTGTACTGAAAGCACCAGATCTGTTAAACTAAGCTCTTCACTTGAAAGGAATTGATCAAGTTTGATCAAAAATTATTATAGAAGACTGAACATTCATATGAAAAACCTCAGGCTAATACACATTTTGTTAAGTGGCGGTATTTTTACCGTCGGGCATGTTTCAAATAGGTCAAATGTTGAAATGATTTCACTGTTTCTATCATTTTTACTTGCATGTTCACATTCTATTATCATATGCATCAGCGTCGGTGACCAAATAAATCATGGTATCAGGTTGAACGTCTTCGGCCACATTTAAGTAAAAGTTGTTTTTCTGGTCTAGTTTTGTTTAGCAGAAAGCAGGTGAAAAATGAAATTCAGTTAACATAATTTGGTAAACTGTTGTGGTTTATCGCGTCCCCGCGATAGCTCATTTGGTGCAGAACTAGGAGAAAAAGACAACGAACAATTTTGGTTTAAACACACTCTTTGGGAAACTGTAGCCAAAGGAAGTCAAGAAAAAGGGAGATGGATGCACGTTTAAACAAATATTCTGTTCAAACACAATGTACACAGAACGTTTTTAAACCGGCGAGTTGAGACTGAAGAATGAATATTTAAGTAAGAGGACTTTTAAACTGCTGTTAAAGTTTGTACTTGCAAATAATGGCACGTAGTTCTGCTGTACTGAAGAAGCAGAAGTGCAGTGAGAAATATCAGAAAGAGTGGACCAGTATAAAACGAATGAATACTCTCAGCGAAGTTGTTGTGTGCTGTAAGACATCCAGCAGTAAGCTTGTGCCGAACGCTCATTGGGTTTTTAAGTACGGTTGAATGGTTTTGTTAGCAGTACAGCATATTTCTCGAATGTTGTGGAGAAAATGTCAGAAGATCGGAGTAACCGGTGTGAGGAAATGTGAACACATTGATAATAGTGTTAGTAGGGAACACGATTCTAGAAAGACTTTTACGTTCAAAGCAAATTACAGTAGGTTTCTCACCATACAGTAAATGTGATTATGTAAGGCTCTGAAGCAAAGTAACGACCACACAATTTAAAGAAAGAGATATTAAAAAAATTCGCGAATGGTGGAAAGTGAACCACAGCCAGACCCATGATATCCTCATTACCTGAAGTGAAAGAACTGAAGTTTATTGACGTTAAGAAATATTAAGCACAACCTGGTTGACCAACTGTATGAGGCCATCACGAATGTGGAAGTGAAGCTATCGTGAGATTCAAACCTTCACCTATAACTCCATCTGTATGTTGGAAAAGAAAATACAGTGTGGTTGTAAACAAAAACAGATGGAAACAAAGGATTACACCGTGTTAGAATAAGTTTGCTCTAACAAACGAAATGCATACAGTCGCTGAAATAATTCTGATTGAGACAGCAGAGCGTCTAACGCAGCGAGTTCGCTTTTATGTACCTACCACACTTAACAATAACACCGATTTTCCTCGTAAGTCAGTTTGGTAAGAATCAAGAGGTCAATATTCCACGCTTGATTCTTATGTAAAATTACAAAGATGCAAGGTGCCAGGCGAATTACGCTTCGAATCGTTTGGTTTAAACCCTTCCTTTCAACCGTGAAATGACATAGCAACATATTTGTATAAACGGTTACAGTCAGAAAATTCATTAAAGGTCTCACTAAGGTAGACTTCGCACTTCTTCAAACCCTTTCCCACTAGCAAAATTCACTCCAGAACCTCTTAGTGACGTTAGAAAAAAGGTATTTTTCACCTTCTCATTATAATGTCAATATTTTACTTTCTCCAATTTCGAAGTACTACCCATACCCATAAAAATTTAATATTGTATTTCTACATATGGCACCGTACAGTGATGAAGGGAAACGTGGGTGAAGTCCGTCTACCTCTCCAAATTTTCCGTTTCCGTCCAAATTGCAGTATAGGAACATGCGACACATTTGACTCAACTTTTGTCACATTTTCAATGCATTTGATTTGACAATGGAAGCAGCATTCTACCAACCCACTCTTCTCGGTTTGCTGGCCAACCGATGTGCGTAGCTATTATGTCATACTCCAATTTCTGTCTTGGTACTGATTTCTTCAAACCCCTTTAACATACCCCTTTGTGAGAAGCAGTCTTTTCTCAAGAAAAACCTCTTATTAAGTGAAATCGGTTCCCATGACAAGGACACCATCTGACTGGTGACGCACTAAAAGTTATCCTGCTCAAACTGAAGGTTCTAGAAAAAACACGGTGTGTTGCGTTCAGTGGCATCAGAATTCATGAAGCCCACTTACCACAACTAAGAAATCGTTTAACTGACTAACAATAGTGGAACAGTCTAAGAGGTTCGTATGCTTTGTGTCAACTGTGGGGCTGGGACATTTATGATGTTTTGTTTCAGTTGAATCGTACTTCCATTAATTTGAATGAATGTGTTGAACGAATAAGCAGACAAATCCAATGGCGATATTCCCAGAGGCTTGTGGAAGAAGTGGCTGAATTTTACTTACTGTCCATTTCGGTGGCAAATAATACGTTCCCTGCACAAAAGCGCATACATTTTCCGGATTTGTCTTCAAGTTTCATAGCATAAAGAATCCTTCTGAGCTAGAATAAACTGGGATCTTTTTGAACAGAGTACCACTCAAAGTCCAGCCTGATTCGTACTTTCAACCTTTTCATTTAAATCTTAGTATTTTTGTTTTCATGCCAGTCGCATGTTGACGAGTAACGAGAGCGGGCAGAATGAACTCACCGTAATTTGTGTCTTCTAACCATCCTAATCAAATAGCTCAAAGGGACTCAATGGTTCAAACTGAAATCTGTTCGCAAAACAACAAGATGGTATGTCTCAGACCGTGATACATATTTCATATTCGTACTGCACCTGGTATGTACAAATAACGACAATGGTGGCTCTTTGCCTGCTTACCTCACTAAGAAAGCTCCGTTCCCTTAGTAGGCCAAATGAAGAGGTTCAGCTTCATTACACACAACGTTTCACTGAATTTGGACAACATTTTACTAAACATCAGAGAGTAAATGAATTGCCGGTCGTCCAGCGTTCATGGATACACGTAACCCATTGTTGATGGTGCCTCCGTGAGGCGAAGATAGGTTGGGAGCTTGACATCATACGATTGCGTGGTGGTCGTGCAGGCACAAGATAGAAAGTTGGTTGGGTGCATGTCGTTGTCAAGATGTCACATGAAACGTGAATCTGCTTACTTCCCGCTATGTTAACCCAACCCCTAGCCCCCACCACTATGTTACACAATGGAAGGTCAGTCTGACAATTGAGGACTGCTTTAACAGCTCAACATTTATGACTGGTCTGATTTACTGGATCCCGTCTGGCCCATCACTCAACGGGTCCCACTTAATTGTACACGTTGTGACATTGGTTTTGATCAAAACGTGTTGACAAGATTTTGGGCACGACATTAGAATCTATATTTCCAGGTGTAACATCTGCTAGTTTGGTCGATGAGAGAAAAACTATCCTACCAGTTCGAGTTCTCCACCTGTTGTTTTATCGAAACTAATCGGTTTGCTGTGTGGACAGTTCGAAATATGATAAGGGTCCTATTGATTCCGGACTTATTAACCGTAGTATAAACATTAGAAAATAATATGTACCAGTTAGTTTGTAATTTATACTACTATCAAAGTGTTACAATGCTTGACAATATGAACAGCACCAAAGCAAAGGAGTACCGGATTAAAACTTGTGTAGCTCCTATTGCCTTCATTATATGTACGAACAGTTCTCGGATATGCAGGCATCATACTGTGACTGATTAAGTGCCAACAGTTCGTCTGATTTTGAAAAGTCATCTTTTTGACAAACAGTAAATTTCACTCAGTTGAGTTTGTGCAAAACAAACATTTGGTTAATAATCTCCGATTACGATTCGATATTTCTTAGCTGATCAGACCAAATAACAGAAATTCTTTCTGGTCCAGACGTGCCAGAAGTGGTAAAAAAAATTGTGCACATTCTCGACTCTCATCTGATTCTACTGTGCGTGGTTGCAAATTTGTGGCCAGCATTGCTGTGACTTGATAAAATCTTGGGCAACTTCAATCGGGCGAGTGAGTAAGTGGGAGTGTCTGTTGTCTGAACAGGTGAGTCAGCCTGCCAGTCGTGAGAGCGAGGGAAGCACGCAACTAGACTAACAGTTGACCAACTTGTTGAGGCAGATCCGTCATCCCACCCATAGCCCAAGATGACCACTCCCAAACACCAATTAATCCCCCGTCGTCTCATCCCTGGTGCGTGACTTGGTTTTCTTATGTATAGGTACGAAAAATTGGTGCTTGCTGAACAGTGGATGCTTCCTTGACCCTAATTTCGTTACTTGCATACACCAACAAAAGATTAGAAGAGGTCAAGAGAGTTTACAGAAGGGATGAGGCGTGCGGGATTGCTGTAAGCGGGTCATTCTAAACAATGCATGAATGTCCTTGAAGTAATGGTGTTCTACTGAGCGTTCACATTCTCCAACTAAGGCGTATTTCCTTCTTCAAGAAGTCAACAAAACTTGGTTTTAAGAGTTCAAGTGGTTCAACTGTCTATGCAGTTTTAATTCATCAATGCGGACCCTACACAGAAAGCTATCAGTTCATCAAGCACAAAAACGCAATGAACCTTGATGACTGATAATTACCGGGTTTGAAGTTAAAGCCTGTACTTTGATTGTCTTATGTGATAGAAGGTGTCCACTGGCGTGGTTGATTAGTGTATTGTAATGGAGATCTCAGTCAATGCTCTTAATTAAGCCATCACAACCAAAGCAACCTTGATGTACACACTTTCAGCAGTACCCTTCTATGTGGATAAAATATTTCCGTTACATCAAATAGGCCGCTAATTTGTGTTAGTCAACTCCGATTCCATACTGATCACATTTGGCTGCACAGGTCTGTCTGTCGGAACCAGCTAGCTTTAACCATGACTTACTCATTCACTGTATTCGGGAGTTTTGAGCATTCACTGTTTAATACATCCCAAGTTTATTCAAGTGACCTGTGCGTAGCTTTGACAGGTGAGTCTCTTTTTGCAGTTCATCACCAAATGCTATTCTAGTGACTGTCTAGTTTATTGTTGCATTACTATAGCCAATTATTATTGCAAAAAAACCTCTTAGGTTTGCGTTTCCTTCAGTTTTGAGCCAATTAACACCACATCACCTCGTACAGACTGAATTCGAAAACAACGCACTGTTACTTGTAAAGTGGGTACCCCAACCATTGTCTAATTAACCCTACTTTGGATGTGATAGTTTGTCAGCCCTCAGCTATTTAGCCATATGATCGTTTGTGAGCAACACTCGCGGAAGTGATGATTGAAAGCGTCTGCCCCGATGTTATAACTTGGCGTAATCGTCAGTCATATAGACGCCGCTTCTAACGGTTTGATTAGAACTGCCTTGTTCAGCCGGTACCCACGTTGCCAAAAGATGAATCATATTCGTGTGATCATGTGTGATCGGGTTTGAAGTTGTCGTCACAAACAATAACCCCCATGGTTTTGCGATATTTTATGTAAACCAGCAGTAGCAAACAGTTTACGTAGACCATGGAACACTAAGAAAATGGCTCATCAGAGGAAAATGTTTACCGGTCTGCTGATGTTCCGTGCTTGTCTGAATAAAACCCCGCCTTGCGTATTTTGGTTTTCGTTTCCCGACCGATAACTGGAATATAACGCTTGACGGGTCGCGGAATTATAGTATGACGTTAGTTTACTTAGCAGATGCTCAGTGCATGGCTCCTCTTTGATAAAAATTGAACAGTAAATCTGTTTCTGATTGATAGATCCGCCCTCCACCTAACTCACAGTTTGGATGGTCTAAGATCGTGACTTACTTATTAAGTAAAGTCTTTATATAGACCGTCAATTTTGCGTTTACTTCTCTGGAGCAATTTTTCGATAACCGGATACTACTATTCTTAAAAGACAATTCAACATGCTCTTTCGATAATAAGCCGTTTGTAGATCTTTCGACGTTGACTGAATTGTTCAAACTTCTAGCAATATTTTCAACCTTCCGTTACCATGGCAAGGCATGTTTCTTTTGTGGTAACAACTTTTGTGTGCAGAAGAAAACAATAAAAGACTGTGAAGTGAACAAGCTGCATGGTTCGCTTTTCATTTCCTGCATGGGACTTCACCAAAATCAAAGGGGTGGTTGCTGATTTGTGAAAATCACGGAACATCTGTCTGTCTGGTCCTATTTTACAGCCCCTCTGTAAACGGTTTATGACCCTGTCATTCAAAAAGCTAGAACCGTTGTAGTTCGATCAACCATTGTTCACTTTGCCCAAGCCAAATTACTGATGATCCAGCTTTAGGCCTAGGGCGTTCCGGAGCATGATTGATAGCAAGCAGTCAACAGATACGGGAGACGGATTGCTTACCATTGTGCTGCCAGTAGGTCTCCCATCTTCTTGCATTGATTCCTTGCAGTAGACTGCTAACTGAAAATGAGAAAGGGTTTCCAAAATGTACAACCGTATACGATATTAACAAGTATAAATAAATGTTGTAAAACCTACTTAAAAATCCATGGTTACAAGGAATGCCAAGTTAGTTTATGATTAAAAAATGATAAATGTACTACTTGTTAACCAGTACATTTTGTGCGATGTTTACAACAGACCTGTAGTTAGGTTTGTCAAGGGTTCGGTAATACTGCGAACATTGCGTTAAAGGATAAAACAACCGTTACTAAACAGCTGCCTGGTAAGCGAAATTTCAACACACAAAGCTGCCATCTTCTTCTGAGTATGCTTACTGAGTGGAAGCAATTGGATATGGCTTTTGAAGAATGTGGATCACTGTGTAGATTTAAACATAGCAGTGAGAAGATGGACAATTTTGAATGCTAACGTTTTTTTGTCTCTTCAGTGCCGTACACCGGTGACCAAGAATATGTACGAGGCTGGGGTGATGAAGTGAATAGTGGTTGTCTTTTTAAGCTTGCATTCTTTTTGCTTGTTGTTGGATATTGAAGAGACAATGAGAAATACTAAGCTATCGTCTTCCCATCTGTAAGTATAATATTGCTTATTTCTTGACCACAACCATGTGATATGTGCTGAAATCTCGTAAAAACTAATCCACGGCATGATTTTTGTTTACGCATGTATTTTAAGCACAATACAACTCACAAGTTAGAATGAACTACTGTAAAAATACAAATGATCTCTAATGCCTCTTTTCTTCTGCCTGGCCAGCTCTATATTGATCATCTCGGAATTCTCTATGATTTTAAAGTGAGATACTCTATAGAGAACATTAAACGTTTAACATTATATTACCAAAAGTAATTCGGTTGTTGAAAATATTATTTGATTAAATGAAATAAAAAAGACAATTTCTATTTTATGAAGATCGCAAACTTCGTGCTTTTTCTTGACATTTTCTGTGAGTTGCAGATCGAATTCAACAGTCTTTTGAATATTTTGTGAGTAAGTGCAAGAAATATCTGATAAATGGAATTTCGTAGTTAGCACTGAGAACTTTGTTTAAGGTTGTAGTCTTATTTGTTTAGCTGTACGGAGGATGGCATTATGACTACGGTGACGTGGTCCATTAATATATAATGAGCATAAAAACTATAAATTGGAAAGTTAAACCTATGGATCAGTGACTTGGCTATCATGAAGTGTGAGTTTACCAAGACAAAATACACTATTTACACCCTTCGAGGCGCCTTTCTATGTGAAAACAAAACACCATGACAATCAGTGACAACCAATAATACGACGTACATCAATGTTTATTGCAACTAGGTTCATAGATTTAAAAGGCAGGGAAAAAATCTTTCCTCGCGCCATTCTGTCTTTGTGTTTATCAAAGAATAATAAACCAGATGGTTTGGATAAACAAAGCAAACATGAACTGGTACAAAATAAAAAAAGAAACTGTTACGCGTAAGTGTGTCAAAAACGAACACTGAACCACTACGATAACAGTTCAACAAATACAAAGACTTTTTACGGTGTCTTTATCAATTTTCCGCCTGCAAAGTACAGTTTTTATAAAAACACAAAACAAGAAACATTTTGCAATCGTTTTTACTTGGTTCTTAGTGAAACCAGCAGCAACCATAAAACACAAAGAGAGGTATGAAGTAGTTAAACGGTGAATTTGGAAAGCAGCGTTCCATGCATAATCCACAGTAATTGAAACAAATGTCTAAAGTCAGTCTCCAAGTGGCGGGAAAAAACACAGGGTAGCAAAGCTTTATTAAACAGCCTAAACCAGGTCACCTTGCAGTTGGTCCACATCATTGTTCTGTTTTTTCAAGTTACTTTCGGGTTAACTTTGTCTTAGCTATAAAAACTACTCATATAAAACGCCGACTTTCTCGTTTCTACTTCCTTTTGCAGAGCAAGAAACACCGTGAGTTGAAAAGTGAAAAACTGACAAGAGCAGTTGACCGTGTAACTATTTTATGTATTGTATGGGAACTTGTTGACTTATGGTACTGTTGTTCCATAGTGATAAGGAAACCCGTAGTGCTGGCCTTCTCTCATGTATATATGAGGAAATATTGTCTTAACACTAACTACACCGTCAACAAGAACCAACACAATTATGTGGGAGCGCCTTTAATTCCAAACGCATTCTCATTATCATAGACAGCGGTTTAATTTCCGTTTCCATAGTTTTTATAGTTTCAACGAATTAATACTCGGACTTTCATCCTCAAGTGTTGACGGGAGGTCCGGTCGCTTGTACTGATCGCATAGCTGTAAACTTCGTCTGTTCAGAGTACAGTCAGTGATTGGTTGTAAACGGCTAGTCAGCTATCCGTATCTTGATGTCCTGTTACGTGCTGCAGTGTAACTAAGAATGCTCTATGGCTATAACCATGTGTTGTATGTAATAAGATCTTCCTTTTCCGTGTGTTTATGTAACTGTTCGACATTTTGGTGGTAAAGAGATGAGGTTATCACTACAGTGACAGTAAAGTACTTACCAAGAAGTCCTAATCTCAGGGTTATCCTGGGGAGTCAACCTATGTAAATTGTTTACCTTCGGAACCAACGGCACTCTGATCAGCGATAGAAGGAAAAACTGTGTGGGTTTTCGGAGTTGAAAATTCAGTTGTTCCTACTGTGAGATCATTCATGCAGCAGTCAAGATGGTTGCCGCAGAGAGACACGGCTAGAGTTCATATTACTATCACGACACAAATATGGATTACTGATTAGACTTAACAAGTGCGAAGCTCGACGTTTGTGTTTCCCTCTAAAAATAGATGGCTAGATGGTCTACATGGATGCAAGACCAGTAATCAAATGAGCGAATAAATTAAATCTGTCAAATTCCCGATTACGCATAATTGTTTAGCCAAGAGTTCCAAAATTGGAAAATCATACCAAGGTAAACCAGCTCGATATCTGTGGGGTTCACTCCATTTTTGCTCTCCTTCAATATTCATGAAATCGGCTATTTCTTGCAACATTCTGAACTTTACAAAAACAATCAGGTTCGCGCTTATCAAATTCTTATATGTTTGATGCAAGTTGTCCAGAAACCTTAAGCCGTTCAATCAGTTTTTGAGTGACATGTTGAACGGAACTGGTTTTTGCGTTGATCATAATCTTCAATTTTCTGTCAGCGACGAATTTGCATTCTAATTATATTTAGACAATCCAGGGAATCCGATGACTGAGTAGCCAACAAACCCACGAGTTATTAAGTGTAAGAATCTCTCCTTATCCTTTAGTTCTATTCACAGTTTGTTGTCGAGGTAAGGCAATTTGTTCTATTTAAAGTAAACGCTGAAGTTGGATAATGTATCAGGCTTGATACTGTACTACTTCCAGACACGGTTTAACCAAAAACATTCATGATTATTCAATAACAGATCACTCACTGCAATAGTATCACATACGTCTGTCATACAAGTTCTGACTGAACTCTCCTGATAGAGTTAAGATTTCTGACTAATCTGAACCGTGCTTAAAAACGAAATGTATGCGTTGTACGGTCTTCATTGATCCTTGTCTTCAACTTCCAAAAAGTACTCAATGGATGCATCAAAACTACACTCATTGTTAGATCGCTAGTGATGATTTAAGATAATTTAACTCGTGACAGGTAATCGAAAATTCTAATAACAAATTTATTCCGGTTGGGGTGAAGGAATAAGTGGAATAAAAGCGGCACTACCATTAGGAATTACGACATTTACGACTTTAACTTGAACTAACCCATTAATGATCCAGCAACGTGATTGAGCAAAAGATAAACGAGCTTCGCAAACTGGACGCCAGTCAACGAGATGCGGGTTCATTCACGTAACTAGGTGTAGGCGTACGTGACGGCGTGCCAAGCAATACTGAGTAAAGAGAGTTTTGGCGAATGCAGAGTAATAATCATTAATAAAACGTGGTTTAGCGGGCTGTCTGTTATCGTTTATTCAATAGGAGGTCAAACCATGACAATTTATTTCATCGTGGTTGTCAAGTGAGCACAGAGAAGGGCAAATTCTGACAACATTTCCAAATAGTGAAAGCAACGTTGCTTATATGTGCTATCTTTTCTGTGTACCCTTGAACTTGTTGTTCTGAAACAGGTTACTTCGTTCGCGAAACCAGGCGGCCTTCTCAAATACTACATGAACACTACCCCACAGGGCAGATCAAAGACGAGGTAACATCTAGTTACAGAGCAGTGCTAACGCGCTTCGTTCATTTAAAGCATCGAGTGTTACGAGATCTAGTTTTCCAGTCCATCTACCGCTTGTCTTGCAACCCCTCCAAAAAGGACATATTTCAAATTCTGGCCGCCACGAAAGTGATCGAAATTCGGCCACGCGAATCGAATTTATACTGTCAAAATACATTTTTCGACCCTTACCTTTATCAAGCCCCCTTCACCGACCCGACAACTTCAGAGGTCACTGTAAATAACTGGTTGCCTTCCGGTTCAAAAACCTTTGGCTTAATTATATATCGAATTACTGTTGATTTTGATCGCTTGACAGCCACGCCGATAAAAATTGTTACCTAGCCAACCAGATGAAAAATGCTTGTAACCAGAATGTTCGCCAAACCATTTTTCACTTCCAAAGAACTCGCGCAGGATAATCAAACGTTCTAAACAAGTGGAAAATTGAGAGTTACATTGTTTACGTTTAGTCTTAGTTTAGAGCCTGTCACAAACGCGTAATCCACGCGGTAAAACGAAAAGGAATTTTGGTATCAGGTTATTACAAACATGTAAAACATACTTCAACAAACTCAACATTAGACGTCGTACCAAACACATAATGTCAAGTACATCAAAACGAACTTCACTAACTTCATCACCCACTCATTTTAGGGTTAAATGGGAGACCATCATACTGGCCGACCGGCAAAATCAACCTGTTCCCTGATAAACAAGTGGTTCAAATAGCACAACGGGAACACCACAGTCATACACATGTATATAAATATAACTTCGAATGGCATGTGCTGTCATGAACAATACGGACTTGCAAACAATTCATGTTGTGGATGAGAGATGGGATACATATTTGAAAACCAGTGGCCTTGGCAAAATGTGATAAACAATTTTTCTAATCGCGTACGCCATCTGCATTGCCTCTACAGAGCAGATTCAACAAGGCGCATTACAACGGTTTTGTACAATTGATAGAAAGGCCTGTGTAAGCGGTGTGTTCGCTTTAACCTTCCAATTGTTCAACACGTCCCGGAATAGGCCTAATTATCCAATGACGTTACTGCCTCTCCACTTTGCCCATGCACATATCCGGGAGTCTGGATCTGGCCTGACATATGAGGTTTACATTTAATCTAGACTGACAGAGGGCTTTTAACCGCAATTGGTAGAATCCCAACTGTGTGTAAGCAAAAAACAGCTACGGTAGATGGAGAATTTCAGGATATTGTACGCCTGAGTCCTATGCATAATATGGTACCAAAGTTACCCTTGCTGAAGGCCAACCGCCGATACATTGTGATAAATTCAGATGTACGCTGCTTATTGCACTAGTTTTTGAAGATTTCTTCAAAAACTTTAGACTTAACTGTTACTTTCAGACCGCTGAACAGAAACGCTCATTCCAGATATATATATAACAGACCGCGTCAGTCCACGTGCTGCAAGAAGCTGTGTTGCCGATGGACACTTCACTCCGAATTGGAAAAGAACTGTTCACGTGCAGGCTCTCGGTGGTGAAGATTGTCTTACTATAGATTGGTTTCGATACTAAACCGTAGCTGCGACTAAAATGTTTCAAGTTTAGGAGCTGGACACAATGACTTGGCTCATGTTACAGTTTGAGGTGTATGAATGAATGAAGTCCATTAAACTACGATACGAGGTTTTACTTGGTCATAAAGTGCCACTACATGACGTTGGCATATAAATGTATGATTAAATGCAAGATGTGGACACCGAATGCTGGACATATAAATATATATATATATAATTTCATATTTTGTTATCAGACTGCGGATACAGAATGAAATTCGTGCAATTTCAGTCCCTTACTCGTTTTGTCTTGCTATACAGTATTGAGTGCGATAGGAGTACGTATACTGCGGCAAAATATCTCTGGAAACATCTGGCACACTTACGTTCTCCCGTCCCAACAACTCTGAAAATGGAATGATCTGCAGATTTCCGGAGAAGAAAACCCAATATCTTCCTCCTGACGTGGTTTGTTTTCACAAAAAATATTTTTATTAAGTAAACTCCTTGGAGCAAACTCCACACAGAACTGTTCTCGAGACTGTCTAAAGTAGAAATAAACCCAGTCTGTCCAAAAATAAATATCATGGGGGTAATTTCTTGAAAAAAAATCACACTTGATCGACGCTTCGATTATCGTAAATATCATTAAATTGCAAGAAACCGTTAGTGAGTTATGATGTCGTTAATTATCCCGGATAAATCTTAATACGTTTTAAAATTGATGCAGGAATTCAATCCGGTGCTCTAAAATAGACTAGCACGATTTGGTGGTATTTTCCGTGGACGGATCGTACATTACGCGCCCGTCTCGTTGGCTATACTTTGAGCCTGTTTGGTAGTATTTGCCCACCAGCTTGTCCAGAGAAGTTACGCTAAACGACTGTATATCAGTATGGAATTGTAGGCGGCATTTTCAGTAATGAGGTCTTGAATTTTTAGGTTAACGGTTTACTACAGCATGTAGGTTTCTGTGATATAACGAAAACGATTCAGACGAAAGAAGACGACCAGTTTAATGGTCAAGGTATCTTAGTGAATTTTAATCTTCGCCATGTTTGATAAATGATACAGTTATATGGACAGATTAGCCGATGTTCGTAGTACAGGGTATTCGGCTGGAATCAAAATGAAGTAAGCTATGCTTGGTCAATTTCGCAGTCATTTAAAACAGGATGTATTTCTTTAAACTGTAACCGTCTTCCTCGTAGTGACAAAAACAGTTGCAGAGTTGGCAGCTGTTGTTGAGGCTTCCAGTGTTCTGCTGTTCCCATCCTCCGTTTCAGACACACACCTCGGCAAACAACTAAACTTTACGTTGCATTTCTCAACTTGATTGTTAATTGTTCAGACTTGGAAAGCTTGCTAGTAGCCCCAGACTGCACGGTGTGAAGCAACAGACGCTAGATTGTGTGATGTCGCATAGTTTGTTGCTTGATTTCTAAGTGTTTAACGTAACTGCTCTCAAATAGTATAATTCTTCATCTCAACAGCTGATTCTTTACCGTTGACTGATGATCGAGAAGTGGACACAAATTTTAAGTAAAGATCTTTTGATGGTACACCGTTCGCTTGGACCTGCTACACCCCAAGATGCTCAGAACAGTTTTGCCAATAAGCAGTATTATTCATTAACGCCACCTGATCTGGCAGGTCCTACATATTATAAAAAGAATCTGCCCGCTGTTCTATATACGCGCCTATCTAGTTTAATGGAGGGAAAATACCGCCCATCGCAAAAGTAAGTTCCACTTTCGTAAACACATCTTACTTTCCCCAGAAATTAGTTCTTGTTGCACCATGATTTACTTTTAATCTGTATCTGTACAACTTATTCAATTAATATGTACAACAGAACGTTGGTTGTCAGTCGATTCTAGAGTACACCCTCCGTCGACTGATTAACCCATCAAGCTCAAACAAGTAAGGCAAATGTTCAACCATACAACAGCTTATTTTTGTTAAACAAAAACCCTTTAAGTTTGCAAAAAACATTCGCACATAATTAACGTTCTGAAATTTGACTGCGAAATGGAAGTTCCACAAAATTCTCTCCCGCAACAATTTCAATTTACCTCAGTGATGGTGAAGGTTGTCAGTTTGATATACTTTTCTTTTTTGCATGAAACAGTAAAGTCATTTATTTACAGATAATTCTGTGCAGTTCATTGTTATACCTGAGGCATCTCAATTGCATTCACATGCATTTGGCGAGTCATTCTTAGCAGATTTCTTCAGCCAGTCGGTGTGATAACAAATGGTGTGCTTCTCAGCTGAAAGATGTTTAGTAAAATATTGAGAAATGTTTTAAAGCTAAAATGGATGACCTAGTCTTTGGTATCAGATCTAGAGGCCAATTTAAATACGAGGTAAAATTGTTAGTCTTCAGTTGGAAATTTAGTAAACCTTAAGTATATATCATGTTTTGTTAATAATTATGTCGGCTGTGGTCCTTTCTTTTTTTCATCCCTCTCTACTTCAACGTGACTAGGGGTAGATTTCCCATATATGTTTTGAATCTCGTTTTGTCAACACTCGTGTCAAGTTGTGATAAACGTAAATGCTTTCACTGGTAACGGTTTTAACCCCCACCCATTTGCTTTAATAATACGTCGTCAAAATGTGTGTAACTGTTACTTCACATGCAATTTTTATGCCGGTGTATTGGAATTCTTAAAACTATATGTTGTTTATTAAAAAAGCAAAAGCAGCCCATTTGTGAGTGAATCTGTATTAATTCGTCCGGAATAAACCCGACAGGATTTAAGTAGACGTTTGAGATAAAGTTGTCACAAGAAAACAGCGGCGGTGTAAATGTCTTCTTAGAAAAGGAGCACGTTAAAATAAAGACAAACCTAGTTACATATTTTCAGACTTGTTGTAAGTCTAAAGCAACGTAAAATCAACCCACACCTGACTGTCGGCACCAGTAAAAGTTGGAACCAGCTTCGACCTACCTGAAGATTACTGATAGCTGAGTCACACGAAGTGTTGGCTTGATATCCTTGAGATCACAATAATTATGTTCTTGAATTCATCAACTGATGATGCGTTTACGACAGATGTTACATACTGAATCTAACCAAAAATCCTAACTCTCCATTTGGCTTCGAAGCTTCAGCAAATTGCCCCCCATAGTAATGGTTTTTGTTGCACATTCGTTCATTTTCTGATAGGTGGATGGGTTTATAAATCCTATGTGCAAAGTTTTGGTCAACTACGATAAGTCAACCGAACGTATAAAGTCGATCAATTTGATTTATTCAGTTCAAGGCAATATGGCGAAATTTTTCTGTATATGACTACCAATTTATGCTACTGGTTTTCCGATAACGTAACCACGGTGACCATAAATCACCTCCTACATGGCTAAAATGACAATACTTGCAAGCGAGACGATTTGAACAAACAGTGTAATTATTTTGTTTCAAGTAAGTAACGTAATGAAAGACTTATGAGACCTTGTCAGTTAATCATTTATCCTTTTTCTATAACTACACCTCTAACTCATATTATGTTCATAAATTATCATTTTGGGTGGAACGTTTAAGCAGCAAATATAGATCTTCCACTGCTGAGACGATATGTTCGTCCTTTCTTCCTTCAGATCAAATGAGGATCAGCAAAATTCGGTAAAAACCATATCACATACTATGACCACAGTTCGCTCTTCCAAAGACCTCAGAGCTAGTGTACAATACTACGTTAGTTTTTACATTTAACGAAGTAAGGTTGACCTTCAGAACGCTGTAATTTCTGTCATCAGTATTTTTATTTTATAACCCCGAACAACCTGTCGTTTCTAAAAGAAATGCATTTATTTTTATGCGAAATTCACCTCACACCTTTGACGGCTAGACGTATTAATAAAACAACCAAATAATGAATCGAGTACTCTACATCTTGAAAAGGTTTCATTCCGATAGCACGAACTGTAAAAAAGTGTTCAAGGTTATGATCCAAAAGTTTAGTTAATGAAATGTTTGGAGTCATACGAGAAGCTAACTATACGTGTAGTCTAGTACTGTCACACTGGTGATGCTCTGCATTTTAATGCCTTGATAAATATGATGCAATTTATTCATGTGCTGCGTGAATTGACGGGGATGTTTGAAGTTGTACACATCACTGACGACTAGAGATGACATAAAACTATCAAGCCGTTTTCTGTATAAACATCGCAGATTGTGACAAAGAAGATAGATCCGAGCAGTGACTTGATGCTCACGATACTCTCTAGAACATTATGGTTACTGCATATTAGATGTCTAATGCGATAATCCGTTAACTTGATTTAGAATCACGTAAATCAACAGCGGTATATTTGCTCTGCTATGAACTTCAAAACATACATTAAAAATTTGACACAATACAGTCAACACATACGAATCAATGCGACTACGCAAATTTCCTTATTCATACACGTTGTTAGATCATTTTCTTGCAAGTCATTGAATTGATACACGGATCCATGCAGTGCCGTTTGTCAGTCGATTTTCTTCTTCACAGTTAGAGGTACAAACTTGAATTATGTTATAGTTTGTGAAAATGTCAAATTTAATTAGGACAGCAAGCATAATCTGATAATTCAATGTAAGTAAGTCACCGACGCTGATAGAACCCATTTTGTCTGACTACATCATTTTGCCTTAAAAACTCGTCTCATCTTCTGAACAACGAAATCGGTTACGACATCTTGCACGAACACAGACAGTACAGGTAAAATAAATACCGAGAGAATTTTATCCTGTCTTTGCATATAAACCAAAGAAAACTCATTATCTTGCATATACATATATATATATAAACACAGTAAATGATAGTCACCCACAATTAATTGTAACTTTTACACCCCATAGATTTATCGGCCAGTAACATAGCTCGGTCTCTAAGACAGGCTGCTATTAAAGCGTCTTCAGTAGTCTACACGCTATCCACTTTAATGCCCCCTGTGTTTTCAAGCTGCGGGAAAAACTTAGTTGTGGTATCATTTACTGGAGTTAACAGTTCAACAACTGTCTGCTATCAAAGTGATCGAATAGTATGAACATCACTCACAAGTGAGTGTGATCGAGCTCTGCGTACGATAAGTTGGTTGTCTCTAAAGTGAACTCAACGGCGCATTGGTCAAAAAGGCCACTCAATGAAAACGAGACCGGAGTTCAAATCCACACCGTGACAAGAATATGCACAGTTGACGAGTTCTAATGGGATTGAAATCCGAGTTTGATGTTTTTCTTTTTGAATGGAGCTGAGTGGAAAGTTTAGAGAAATACGATGGGAGCGACAGTTTGTGAGTGATTTTCAGTTCATATTAACCAAGAAACTCCTACACATTGTCGTTGACGTAGATATAGAAGGTAACAATAACTGCTGCACAGCCACGGGCTGAAAGTAACCATTTATCCAATGAGTTCCTTCGAACATGAAAACCTGTTTTTTGTTGTTGAATAAACACGAGACCAGAAAAGGATAATAGCACTATGTTGACTTTCAGATGAGAAGTTGTATCCAGTCCACATACTTCCAATCTAATCTCAGACACAAATATCTAACGTCATAACCTGACTTGACAGGTGTTAGCCGTTGCTGATAGTCTGGTTATTCCATTACTGTATGAGTAACATAGTATGGGGTTTGTTAAAACACATTCAGAGGGAGGGTGGCCATGTCAGTTAGTTAGTTCACTTCTCCTGACTGTCTGTGTAGTTTTTTTTCGATTTCAAACAAATGTTTGTTATGGTGTGCTAAGTAAATTTTTTAAATATTGTCCTCCATGTACATGAGTAAGTGGAATGGGTGTGAGTCAACGGACAAGCAATGGGACTATGTTGTGCGTGGTTTTCGTGCTCATAGTTTTGTGAGAAAGAACAATTGACAGAAGGGACTCGACTACCAACTTGCATATGCAATCACAAATGAGTAGCTACAAAGCAAGTTTGATAGACAGCGTGCTTATGTATACGAGCAACTGTCAACTGACGGTTTGTGGTCCATGAGTATTGATACTGAAAGATCTACTCACCTTTCGGTGATTTACACGAAACTAGGTTAACATTTAAAGTGGCAACCGGAAAGTTTCAAACATGATTCTGAATATTGCCAACTGCTATGCATATATATATGTATATATATAAACGCATGTACATATGTAACTATAGTGATTTGGGAGCTAATAACTGCGCAGAGGTCAAGTCTGATCCTGGTGAAATTTGAGGACTTTGATGATCAGCTGGTCGCTGAACTTCAAAGCTAACCGGTGGACGGTTAAATACTGATCGAGGTAATATTGTTTATGTTTAGCTACTTATAAGATGTGACACACACTTCCGTTTGCACACCTGAGTCAGATCACCAATGCCTCATGGTGAATTGACCTCAAACAAACTAGAGTGAGATGTGATTGGAATCAGTCTGGTCTCGTTGTGTTATTTGAATATGGCCACCCCTGTATCTCCCCAAATCTTTATCTGCCACTGACTGGCTCATATTTTGAGCTTCTTTATTCTATTTGTCAAGGTCTTTCGCCAACTTCAACATTTCAGGAAACCTCCGGTATACCTATCATTTTGCGTACGAGGAGATTTCAAACCCTTCCAAGTTAAATGCGAATCTCGTTCATAGGTGAGGTACTCACGTTAATTTACAGAATACCTAATTATGAAAAATCTGAACAACGGCTGGTTTTGGACCATCCACAGAAAAATACTCCCAAAAGGGGACAACCGTTCTATCGGCTGAGAAGCCGTTGTTTATTCTTTAATGTTTTTTTCGCAATTGTCCACTTATCGTCTGCGTACTAGTTACCCATATCGCGTACCATAAAACGGTTAATGGTTTTGAACCTGTAGCAAAGGACACGCTTTTCCGGGAAATAAGAAAATCCGTTCGACGTTTCCTTCCATCTCAGTTTTGGTCAAGTGTATTAAGCAAACCATCAAGCACTGTCTTGGGGATTGTTTCAGAGGCTAAAAATTAGTCAGCACATGTGTTCTGTAGCTTTGGTCACTATGACAGACGAGTTCAAAAATGTGTGCCTGTAGGTATTTACGGGTGTACGTTCGGTTTTCTGTTGTTGTATCAGAAAATCGACAGCACATACTTTGTCTTGGGAAATCAATCCTGTTTCTAGCGAGTCCCATGTGCTAGTCGATACAGCTCACGCGGAGGTGACTTCTCCTTCAAAGGTCCGCAGTGGTGCAAATACCTCTGCTGTAAACTTTCTGATCTATATCATTTTCAAGCCTGTGGAAAACTCCGTTTGTTCGAATCCTCAAGTGACGTTGTCGTAGGTTGTACAGGATTAGTTACTGTAAATAAACTAACCAAATTATTCCACGAAAAATAAATTCACAACCTGAGTAAGTTGCTGTGTAGTTTATGTTATCCAGTACTGAAGGGATCCGTTCGATATTTGTTGTACGGCAACTCGCTGTTGTTTCATGTGCGCTAAAGTTGTGTGACCCTTTTAATCTAAGAAGTAGAAAACTTCAACCTTACTGAGATATTTGATTTAACTAGAGAAAACGATCTTCTATAATGTTTATGGTTTTGCTAACGTCGGATAGTATATAATTTGCTGATCCTTTGCAATCAACTTCTCCTGGGAGTGATCTTCAGACATGCTTCTATAAACAGCATGAGGGTGCACGTACTCAGCTCAAACAACGAATAGCACATACATAAGTAGGAACAGCGACAGTTGAGTGAAGTGTTATCAAAAAAAGACAACTCACACCACCATCATGCATAGAGTTTTCTCTCTGTTAGGATAACAGCTGTAAAAACGTACATAGCTCCGGTGATACAATCCGCCTGTCAATCAATCTTGCAAACTCTCAACAACTATTGAGTTTACAACAACTTGTAAGTGTGTGTGACCTCGTGTGATAGAGGCGAAGATAGCAAAATGTGTACAGAAGCTACAGAATTATAAAATACTATCTTGACTGGTCATCGCTGAGTATAACAGTGCTCAAAATGGTCTGTTTCATATAACAAACTATCCAGTAGCCACACACAAGCACATTAAGACACAAATGCGCATGAACAGTCACGCAAACATACTCATACCCAGTGAAAATGTCAGCGTATCCATCTTGGCTGGTCTGTCATCTGCTGTGTATGTCGATGTAGAGTGTGTACTCTGATCTGATTGCGTGGTATTGTTTTGGCCTCAATCATACTTGCCGGAACATCATAATGCTTACCCACACTGTTTCACTGCGAGCTTTTAGAAAATCGCTTGTGAACGAAAAAACTGCTTAATCACATAAACGACACAGGCATACTTAGAGTAAGCACCATAATGTAGTTAGTAACTCCCTTGTGGCTTATTTGAACCATCTGTCACAGATTTGTTGGCGACCACAGATTGGTGCAGATGTTAAGACTACTTGGAGAAGATGGGCAGAAACAACTCAAGATTCTAAATGGTATCATACTTTTGTTAAACAAAGTGGCATAAGTAGTACAAATTTCATAATCATAGATAATCCCAAAATGAGTTATTAACGTTTAATATCTATAGTGGAATGTGTGGTCGTGATTCACCAGGTGCGCACGTCGGCTGATTGATATGAACCACGAAATTTGAAGCATGTTCCAGTGAATTTTAACGATTGAAAACCTTTGTTACAAAGGCTTCTTCTGAAGTGAAATAAAAGTTCCAAAGTCATACTTCATACTGTATATTTGACGATTCGAGGGGCTAAACTGTATTACATGTTGACGACTACTAACCAGACGGGTTAGTTGAAGTGTTTTACCCGGATGGTATCACAGAAAAAGCATTACTGCAACAGCAATAGTTACAATCTTCGTTTGCTTTGTCACACATTCACTGTATGAGAAACACTGACGGATTACCAAAAATGTACCTCGCTTCTTACCGTATCAGTTATTCATAGGTCATAGGATTCTTAAGATATATTGTCACTCTTTCATGCGCAGCTGAACCTGAGATGAGCTGAACTGTGAGCTTGTCTCCCGTGACATATTTAGTTTAATTTGCCTAGAAACTTATGTGACCACGGGAATACTCTTCTCCTCCGCAGAATACAAAACGCCGTTCACTGAAGGGGAAAACACCATTCCATTAAATCGAATCGACGTAAATATAATATAATGAGTTACACCGTTACTTCACCTGGACAGCTGGAATGGTCATGTATTCATGGTCATGGGCTTTCATCGCAAACATTCTTATTATATAAGGTTACTACACGTCCTCCAAAAGAACTAAAAAATCAAGTCACCTTGGCTTGCAGCCTGTTCTTAATGATACAGAAATCACATTTTTGGGAAGAGTCACAATTTGTAGTGAAAATGGAGTAAAACATCGGGAACGATCGATTAGCACATTGACTTTGCACTATACAGTTGGTGCAACCATACAGCGGCATATTTACACGTCAAATTGAATACTGGCAGGATAGATAAACTTGTGCGAACCCCAATCGGTAGCGTTAAGTTGAACCCCGCTATGGCTACCGTTATGTCTGCACTCATGACCCTTCTAAAAAAAGTTACCACAAGGAAGAGGTCTGTGTTTTAAAGAACTTTAATTAGTTAGTTATTCTCCCGAGAAGATCTAAGACTTAGTCGATCATGTTTTACTGACTGTTACTTTCTGCGAAATGACCTATGGTTCACACATTGAGTCACTAAAGTCGACAAATCCGTTTACTCAGACCCTACAGGAATACCATAGAAATAAATAACACATTCATATCTACAAGAGGTCAGGTCTGAAGAGCATAGTCCACATTTTTCAAAGACCACTTAACTTGATTCAAAGAGGAAGACTATTGCAGAACAAGTTTCTCTTTAGGTTCTACAGTCCGACGTAGATCAAATTTCAGTTTGCTAGAGTGATGTGTGTAAAGTGATCGTAAACAGATGAATGTACAGTCAGTAGTCCGTTTTGAGGTCAATTCACATTCAACTTGTGTCTTGCTTCAAAATGAATATTATAATGTTTCTTCGTGGGATGGGTTGGATTTAGTGCAAATCCCAAAAAGTGCTTTATTTAGGAGTTCAAAATGTTTAATCCTACAACTGATATACTTGAAGATATACAAAATTCCCTCCTTGCAATATGTTCCCCAGAGGGTGGTCTTTCCTCGTTGGAGAGTTCCTCCTGGATAAGGCCTCCGTTCTACTTCTAAGGTCCAAAGGAAAAATGTAAAGAAACAGCGGTTTCCCACGGAAAATTTCTACTCAGAACTAATAAGAAATAAATTAATAATTGAAAAATACTTCCATGCAGGTTCTAACGTTGTAAGCACTTTAGTGTGTCTTCAAAGCGGTAAAGATCATAAAAATAAATATTGTCCAATGTAAAGCTTTATGAAAACTTGTTACACATACACCATAGCTAGGGAAGCCAAGTCGTTCCATTTGGATCCACCTATAACTAGACTGCTTCGATATTTTTTCTGTACCCTATACCACCCATGAGTGCATTTCCCGTAATCATATATTACTTACAAATGAAGTGGATGAAATCATTAGTACATACGAATGAACTACCTCATCCTGTATGTGGTTGCGAGACTTTGTTTTCCAGTAAGCAGCTTAGTACAATTATGGGAAGAAATAAAATCAAATGTCGTGCAACTGAATGATCGCGAGTAATCAGACCGATTCGTTTAGCTCACTCAACTTTGTATATTTCTGTGTGTCATTCATTAATGTTGTCGGAAGTTCTTAAACACCACTTATCAAACTTCAGTCTGCCGTTAAATGTCTCTGACTGTGAGCTTACATCTGTTCTGATTTTGGCCGAATTTATTGAGTGGCTTTTGACCATATATTGTGTGTGTGCACGAAGGGTTCAGTTTTTTCACCTGCCACTTGTACAACACGCGAACAGCTGTTCAGTCATGCAAATAATTATTTTCACTGAGAGACAATAAGGAAGTTTTGACTAGTATAGACCGAACACCACACAGTTGCTCGCGATTATCGCATTCCTAAAGACCATTTGGTTGGAGTTAACGAAACAGTTACTCCTTCTCTTCTCGATGTCATCGAGTGGTCTGATCACCAGTCACAAGTAAATTTAGCCGGGCTCTGAGTATGATAAATCGATTGTCTCTAATATGAGCTCGAAGGCGCATTGATCAACAAGGCCACTCCATGAAAACGAGACCAGAGTTCAAATCCACACCGTGACAAGAATATGCACAGTTGACGAGTTCTAATGGGATTGAAATCTGAGTTTGTTGTTTTTCTTTTTGAATGGAGTTGAGTGGAAAGTTTACAGAAATACGAGAGCTGTGATAATTTGTAAATGATTTTTAATGCCTAATTATTTTCAAATTAGAGTGAGCTGGAGTGAAAATAAGGTAACGGCAAGGGCCAAAACAGAGGGGAAACATGTATCACGAGAGGTCAGCACTTTGATTTACTCATCACTGTCTAAATTGGAACTGCACACAACAACAACAGTCAAACGGACCGACCAAGTGCCAGAGAAATCATCGTGAATACTTCATTTCTGGCTCATGTTTTAACCAGAAGGAACAACCTGGGGGTGTTATAGTCGATCAGTTCACCGCGATTGCTCAAACAGGCTTAAACCGCTCATCGCTTGTTCTTTTACCAAAAGAAGGGAATTCCAGTATTTGATTTCCTACTTGTCAAAAAACATATTAAACCGTTACTGGAAGCACTAAAAGACGAGTAATTAACTACTCGACTTACAACTAACACACTTCAAATATACTCAGATTCCTAGCGTCACACGGATAATCACCTGTCATACATTTTAGACTGAACACATCGTCCTTCTTCTTTCACATTTATGTACTACCATGGCGTTGACGAAGTACATTTCACCGTTCTAGCTATCGCTCAATTGCTGTTCATAAAACAAACAGTGGTACAATGAAGTACATGGATAACAACCAGAATTGTAAACTATCTCCTTGTCATATTACACCGATAACCCACGTTCATACACAGAGTTCCTTATTAGATTCAGATAAATCCAAGAGAGTTGTGAACTCATTCAGTAAACTGAATATCATGAATCGAAGCAGATTACAGCTCTAGTATAGCTCTCAGTGTTTAATATTGAGAGATTATTCGGGGTTTCGGTTCTGTGTCGCACAAATTGCTAGTTTGTGTCAGACTAATACGAGTGAACATTGTTTGTAAGATGACCATAAGAATTATTGGACTAGCATAAAAGCTTTGGAACACTCAGTTCCTGTTATCCACTTAGTTAAAACGGGGAGAAGACATGCAACGAGATGTTAACATTTTGGTTTACTCTCATCAGTCGTCAACGTCGAACCAGCACCTTTTTTACATAATGTACATAAAAACAACAAGTTTCACTCATTCGCACACTAATGGGGCAATCAGTTTCTAGAAAATATGCCGATGGAAGAATTAATTTCTTTCGTCTATTTATTTGTCACTGCAACCTCAATTGAACTAGCAGATTACTTGAGGGTTAGATTGAGCGGTTCAAACTGTAGCGTCGCTACGAGACGTCAACGCCGGTGTGCTCAACTCTATGCAAGCACAATATTCTTTACTGGATTCATGCTGGTTGTAGCAGTCAGTGTGAACTGACCTCGAAATAGACTAATCTGTTGAACAGCAGCAATATCGTGTATCACGTATCGGCAATCGATCTTTCTTTATCAACAAAGAGCAGAGGTTCTTGTCAATACAACCTGAAAATCATTTGTAAATAGTGGAAACTTTCACATTCAAACAGACAATTCAGCCAGCTTCTTGAAAACAGAAACAGTATACTTTAGCTTCACTCTCATTAGAGCCCGTTAATGGTGTGTACCCCCACCATTATCGTCATTTGAAACCCCGCTCACGTTCTCATGGTGCAACCGTGTTGCCATCTGAGTTAATGGCCTCATATTAGGGGCAGTCGAATTTCCAAGTTTCGCTTCTGTTTCATTCACGCCCACATGAGTACTCAATTGCGTGCGTCGTGACATTAGTTTGAGAGAATCTTATTGCATTTTTACTAGTGCATACTGTGGATTACTGTCATTGTGTGGGGAACCCGAAAATTCCTAGGATAGATTAGTTAACACAATAATGCACACGCAGACGGATACAAACAAGGCAGAACCATGCAGCGAAAATTTCGCTAAACAGTTTAAAACCAGGTATAGATGGAGTCTGTGCAACTACATTTACCACTGCTTCAACTGAATTCTATGCAGTTGCTCGTTACACTTACTAGAATGCTGACTATGTGAACAAGTTCATAACACAGTTAACTATTCACCACTCCTACCAGTTATTAATGTCTTATTTGACAACTGTGACTTTTCTCTAATAAAATCCTACAAATTTAAGCATATAGTGTATTTCCAGTAAATAACTATTTTTACAACTAGACATAGACTACAATTTGCAAGGGAACTTATGAAAAATGTTTTTGTATAGTTGGGACAAACCTGACGAGCAAGCCTAACTTGCCTGGCAAAATTAAAGTTTGCACTCTCAGCTGAAGTGTCTTAATAAGTTTCTGATCAACTGAATCAGTATGTACCACTGTTTTACCTTGAAAAAATGTCACTTATGTTATTCCAGTCTAGCATATTATAGCTGGCCCACTATCTTGTTTCACCTGACTTGACTCAAACAATGTTGTGTTACTACATCAAACACCGTATAAAGCTGTAATTACGGTCAACCCTGACTTGTTTCAGTTTTGCGTGGCACCTGATGCAGCAACTTTCAAAACCAGCGCCCCAAATTTTTCCAACAATCACGCATGTATCAACTGGTTTTACTAACCGCCTGTGAAAATCTACAAGTCAGGGTAGCACAAAGTGAAGCAAACCAGAGAATAAGACGTTTACACTGGGCTACTGGCGTGCTGTGGCAGCGTGAACTGCACGTGCGCACTTTACACAGGCCCATACACTCAGGTGCAATGTGTGTGTACGTGTCTGCCAGCGGTCGTATCTCTCCGCCTGTCCATCAATCCACACAGACCAATCATCATCAATCTGTGACAAGAGAGGAAGCGAGTAAGGAAAATGAAGACAGCTGTCGTTCTGTCTACTCAGGAGTCTTCTAAACTGCCCCGCCCATTCACATGATCACTGTTCTTATTCATCATTGGTCCATCTGCTCAATCTGGTCAGCCCTCATCCATCAGCACATAACAGTGGTAACAGTCCAGGAGCCCCGACACCATCATGCGTCCAGGTGGGGTTTGAATGGGTGCTTGTGTGCGTGCACACGTACATTCAGCGGCGTGTTTGTGTGTGTCATTTTAACAAACGAATCACCGTACACACACACAAGCACAGATACAAACCCCATCAAAACGTGTCATATGCACGTCGCGTCATATACGCTCTGAAACTCAAGGGAGCTGTTATAATCCCATACACCTGCCAATCGTCCTCTCAGATCATACATAGTGTGTTTGCATTTTGCTTGTGTGAATCCGTACACACGCCCCACTTTTTCATCCATGGATCATGTGTTGGCGTCGATATGGTGTTGAACCTAGCGTGCACTAAAGAAACTACTGTAGACTAAATTGTACAACCGATTACCGAGTGTACCGCTTGCGTCTAGATCCGAATTCTTCAAAAGTTCACCTACACCCGATACGGACAGCACATCTGGTTTTCATCAACCTTTACACCAACTCCGCCTGAAGGACGAAGACAACAAGTGAAAAGCAAGTGAGTGATAATTAATAACCAAGAAATATCTGAGTGTAACTGTATGGTCTATTGTCTAATTAGACGTTATCCAGTTCGTAGACCACTGATCCCGGTATAGCTCACAAAGTGACAGGCAGAACTTCAAGCGTACGTTGTGTAGCGGACAGGTGAATACTGTTATTCACATCGTTTGACTAACCAATTACCACTGCAGTGCCATTCCAACTGAGTGAAAACAGGTGTGTTCCATTTTAAATCAATATCAACATCAGGTTTAGCAAAAGTTTTCCCGTTGATTTGTGTGCAAATGCTAGCCAAAATAGGATTTTAGTTGAAGTCTATATCTTACAAACTGAGACTTCTGAACAAATGCACCAACCCCACCAACATCATCCCAATAGAGTGACTGATTTAGGTAATTCAGTGTGATTAAAACATAAAATTAACTTATGAGAGTGTAGTAAAATTCGTAAGGGATAGGAACCTCCAGTATTTCCTAAAAATCCCCGATATACCAGCTAACAGAACTGGAGGATGAAACTTATCCCTATTGCTGCCTGTCAAATCCGTTACAGCAAAACTGTCCGAGTTAGACGAAACTGTTTTTGTATTTACAAGTGTCATCTACGGGTTGCATTTATGTGCTAAGCACACCGATAAAATTTCTCACTCCGAACTCCGTTCTGCAAGTCTATGAAGATGTCATTTTCAAAGAGGAACTCAATTTCGTTCAGGATACTTGTTCCCCGTCGACCAAAAGATCACTGTCAAGTAGGTGTAGTTCACAGACCATACATGTCGTGGAGTCTTGCTTAGAAAGTTCAAATAAATTAGAGTAAACTGAGCCAACAAATTTTAAGTATCTGCTCAACCAGGCCTTCCATATGGCAGAAAGCATATTTTGTTGGTCACTCACACAAAAGTCCACTTCTCCCACGAAGCCGGACTGTGATTTTTCCTTCGAGTTTATTAAGTCTGTACCAGTTACCGAACTCGCCTCCAATATGGATTCCCACACAAATCGCCTCGGCCATTCTTGATGATCGAACTGTTGTAAATAAGGAGTAGAAAGTGTACTAAAAGTGCAAATGCCACGAGTGTAATTTGAACTGTCTTCATCCTCTCACACGGCTATATTCTCATTTTTGCGTTCTATTTCCGTGGAAAGTTATCTTGGTGTTGATATAGACCTAAATTCCAAAACAAGTTCATGTCTTCTGCTATCCGGTTGTTGTTAGGCTATGGCTACCAATTTCTTGAATGGCTTTTTGTATCAACTAGATTGCGTGGACCTGAAGGTCATTTAGTCGGGCAATTCGACTTGTCAGACAGACTTGTCATTGTACTACTATTTCTAGGTGGGACTGAACACAATTGTGCTGCATTTACTACTGTGCCGACAACTGTGGAGAAGAATGCTGTTAGCACTGGCGACTGTTAAAGAACACGCCTAGCCGTCCGTCTAAACATCTTCAGACTAACTGGCTAGTCAGGGTCGCCAAGCAGCTAAAATACAGCTAATTGGCGTATTGTAATCGAGTGCCAGTCGAACAAAGGAAACCAAATCACCTTCACCGTCCATCCCTCGCTCCAACCACTGACCAAGACTGCCTACCCGGAGTCCAGGACGCCTCAAGCCTAATTGTCCGGTGGATGGGTGTGTAACGATGAATCTCCGACTGACTGACTGCGTGAGAACGAAAAGGCGTGGTCGAATCTGCCACACGAATTGGGTGCTATATGTGCTTCGCTAACAATGACTCAGAGAAGGCGGGTGACGACCTGCAGTGATACAGACGGCTATCGGTTTCACACCAGTAGTGTTTCATTCAGATAATACCAGTAAACCGAACAGGTACAAACAGCTGGATCCTGGTAACCCCGTGAACTTCTAGATAGAATATCGCAAACTCCAGTCCTACGTATGACGGATTCCCTCGCTCGTGCTAATAAAACCCTTAATGAATTCAATTTTCCAATACAGTTCCGTAGTGGATAATGAGCTGAAAATAAAACCAGTGAGGCATTCCGGTGGGAATGAACCCAGATTGAGAGGACCGAACGCTTATCTCAGAGATCAGCAAACACACCGGCACAACGTTCTATTCTGTACGAATACGACAACCTAAGGACGAAATATATTGTTACCGCTATCTTATAAAACAGCCGCTTTATTTTCTGTGAGCATCGTTCAAGAATTTTTGGAGCCAACATATACCTTGTCATTTATAGGCGACATCAACTATGTCCGGTAAATAAAATCCAGATTAGGCGATTTAATAAGTTTTATTAAACAGCAAGTTTAATACAAGAACCCAATTCAGTTTGTTACGGTGAAATAAAACAAAGCAGGTCTTGCAACCATTTTTTTGATGCAGCTATTATATTCGCTTGATGAATCGTGATTTCTCTGAAGTGGATGTTGGGTGGATTAAACAGAGTAGTAGCCTGGACCATTTCTTTAGAGTACCTCCTAATGGATCGTCTGTATATTTCCGACACTTCTTTGAGCTCGCATCGAGAAACCCGATCTGTGTCTACTCCGAGTCGCTCGTGATTTCGGTAACATCACTGTGAGCCATTAACTACTTCTGTCTAACCGCACGAACCACATGATGGCATAAAAGACGGAATCAGAATTACTGTGTTCGTCTGGGACCGGAACGTGAGACGTTAAGTTTCAGCTTATTATTCCTTTTGTGTGTAGTAGCAGGTAGTTCACATAGAATTGTCTGAGATGAGACTACTGGTGATAGATATCTACACAATGAGGACAATGACTGTCATTCGTCACTGTATCGGAGTCAGTTGTGAATAGACATACAAATCACGTAATGGCACTTCCGGACATGTGTTTGGGATAACGCACGATTTCTGTTTGTACACCCTTTCTGTGGCCCAGTGTATATTTTTACCTGTTCACATCGACAATGTTTACGCATGATGGATGGGCACGTGATAGATAACTTGACCTGGGAGCAAGTATTCTAAATTCATTTGTCCGATTATAAAAGACGGCAAACCCCGACAGCCGGTATTATGGTTTGAGCCACAGAAAAAATATAGAAATTTACCAGAGGAAGGGAAGCTGTTCGATTTACGCACTACGGTATCACTGTTCAATAGTTTACTGATTATCATTCAATACTCCTTAAGCGGCACTCGCTCTCAATCGCCCAAACGTCACAAATGAATTATTGAAAAGAAAATTCCTCGCGATTTGCGTGTTTCGAAAATAAAATAGTTTTGCAGTTACACTAGAGCATATTTTCTACTGGCTTAGTTTTTCGATCGCGAAGTTATCTAACCCTTTAATCATCAAGTATCCAGTGAATGTTAAAATCAGAACCAAGAGGTATATCACCCCTAGTTGACATAATCCAGAATAACATAAAATAGATAAATGCATTGACCAAGTTTGGTTCAACAATACGAAGTTAAAAGTCACTCAGATTACACATTAGATCTTTGCCTTCAAACCTATGAAGCGCTCTATGTCGTTCTTCCAACCCTGGTTCCTGCTATGGCCTCCGAAGCATTCTAGTCGTTATCACGGAGACACTGTGGCTCACCTTGAGAAACACCACTCTATAACATTCCCTCGTTCCAGACGAAGACCACGATTGATAAAACACTATGACTTACGGTCTATATTAATTGTGGGTGATGTTTAACTTGAAATAACCCAAATCCCCGATTACTCATCAGCAATCTAAAATATCATCTAGCCGGTTTAATGAGATCCGAGATTTCGATCTGTCTATGAAGTCCTAATCGTGGGGTTATCGATTGGAGTTAACAGGACAGTTAATGTGTCTCCATTTCGAGACGATTGGGTAACCTGATCATTACTCACAGATGAAGGTGGTTGTGCGTTCACATATGATAATTCGGTCGTGCCTAACGTGAGGTCGATGGCACAGTGGTAAACACGGTTGCCTCACGAACAGCGTGGCCGTGGTTCTAGTCTCGGCAGTGGTGAGGATATGCACTACTGACGAGCTCTAATGAGAGGGAAACTCGAGTCTAGTGCTTCTTTTCGAAAGGGGCCGACTGAAAAGTCTATGGGAATGCGACAGCTGCGACCAGTTGTGGGTGATGTTCAACTTGAAATAAACCAAATCCCCGACTACTCATCAGTAAACGTCTAAAAGTGAAATGATGTTACTATAAAACATATTAAAGTATGGACGTAATAAACGAAATCATCCAAGTTAATTTGAGCTACCAAACCAAAAGCCCGCTAACTAGCCTTAAAATATAACTGAGAATATGTAAGGAAAACCGGTTTTGTCAAGTAGACTGGGATCAGTGTCTGCGGCTGCGATGTCATAATTTAACCAAGACTGTTAGTTTCCATAACTTTTCATTATAATTACACGCGAACTGATAATCTTCGGTCAATCCCATCTTTATTTGAACTTATCAGTTGGAAGTGGTCAGAACGATACAAAACAGGCAACTTTTCACGTTACTAACACATACTGCTGTCTGTTCGGGCACTGGTCCTAGAAGCTACAGTTGTAAGGGTAGCAATATAACTAATGTGTAACCTTTTCTTGCTAGTTCTTAAGTAAACCTTAGTTTTCCAACTAGATCACTTGAGGGGTCACCAGATTAATGGGTAACTCGCACTACGACTCACTGTTAGTGCATATACTCACTCAAGTCAGGAGTTGAATTACGGACCTAATATCAGTCAATTCAACTTTAACACGATGTAATCGTCATACCTTAATGTTAGCCATGCTTACTAAGACTGGTGTGTTAGTTTTTTGATATTCTGTAAGACGTTTACTGCCCTTTTCAAGTTGAACATCACCCACAACTGGTCGCAGCTGTCGCATTCCCATAGACTTTTCAGTCGGCCCCTTTCGAAAAGAAGCACTAGACTCGAGTTTCCCTCTCATTAGAGCTCGTCAGTAGTGCATATCCTCACCACTGCCGAGACTAGAACCACGGCCACGCTGTTCGTGAGGCAACCGTGTTTACCACTGTGCCATCGACCTCACGTTAGGCACGACCGAATTATCATATGTGAACGCTCAACTGTCTTGTTGATTCTGGTCGATAACCTGAAGGGCAAGACTTCTTGCAGGGAAGGAACTCAAATATATTGTCATAGCACGTTCGTGGTCAAAAATTCCAACGTTAGGATGACAAAACAAACAAACTTTTATCACTTTTCATGTACGAAGTTTTTAAAATGTGTGTTACCGAAGAAGGTTTGCGTCCAGTGTTATGAGTGCTACACTTAACAACCTGCAAAAATCTTTCCTGTTCGCGCTCAGCTTGTGAGGAAAAGACAATATAACAGTTAAGGTATTTCACTGTTGTCAGATCGGGTAACTGCGACCCCGTGTACTAGTGTTGAAACTAGCATTCATAACCTTCATTTGCTTATCGGGCATGAAGGGGGCTAATAACGCACAACAGGGTAAAAACAGCTAGCTGCCAATCAGCTCGTACATGATCGCTTGGGTCAGCTGCTTGCGCCACGTTCAAACTAGTTAACCATATGGCTTTACGCGAAATGATTAAGCGCGCAAATGATTGAACACGGCAAGTCAAACGAGACACTGAACTAATGGGCTAAGGCATTAATCCCCCAATAAAAAGAACTTCCAAGGGTGTATAAGCTTTTCTTATTTAACAGGACCCTTCAGTGCATACGGTTTATTCGACTTGAGTACAGCACAGTGAACAGGAAAGTGCTATTTTGTCATAACCGTTGAATTATTTGTGCATTCTTAAATTGTACCTGGGTGTCATCAAGACTGATTTCTGTAAACCAACATATCATAGGTTGGCTGGAAAAAAATATACACTGGAATGATCAGAGTCTACGTTCCGCTGCTACCGTTACAGATAATGAAGTAACGAGTGGTCACTGGTTGAAATGGATAGTACTAACATCGGCGTGCCCTTCTGATTAAGACAGAAAGTTAAACAAATCCACTGGTGTTAAACTATTCATTGCGTGCTGCTATGCAGCAAAATTATTGCACCGGCAAGATCCGTAGAAAAAAGCCAAATACCCGTTGTACTAACTCAAAAATTCCTGATTTACAGACAACAATATAACCAACGATATACCTGGGTTCATGAAAGCCAATGTAAGGAAGAAATTCGCATTTTACTGGATGCCGTTCACTTAGTGGCCATTTCTAGGGACCTCAGAACTAAACCACAATGGTCTGCTGATTGCTGCTTCTATGCTAAAAGGCATTTGGTTCATAGTTTAACCGCGTCGCTTCAGCCAATAGCTTTACGTGCTCAGGTTTCAAAACGAAATCCCAGAAACCCTTGCTGCACATATTTTGTAAACGACATGGCTGGACAGCATGATTTAAATATCTTGGTGATCATTTGATAAGCATCGGTTTGGAGTGTGTCGAAGAAAAAACCCTTTATCTAACAGCCATACACTATATTCCTTAGTCAGGCGTGGATCAGACATTTATATGTCAGAACAATATGTGAAAGTTACTCATGAACGGGTTTGTTTCATTCATTCGTACTCCTTGAAGCTAATATGTAATCCAGCTGGGTTTTGTGTTAACGTGAATATCTGTGACAGACAGCACAGAAGGTGAACCCCAAAAAGGAACTCATGTGTGGTAATAAAAGGTCTACTTATTCGATGGATGTACCCAGGGTGAAACTAAATTTGTAACTCGTAACAGCAGCTCTTGGGGGATGTTACTTTATCGGGAACTTCTTCCTAGTGGAGTATTGTAAAGGATGAAATCCAATGGGCTTCTCAACTGTACCGCCAGTGATTTGTTGAAACTTACGGCAGAATATCAACAATTTTCTAATCTGGTCGTTATTTTTTGCCTGCTGATTGTGGGGATGGGGACTCATTGCCAGTTTTGCATTGAGCCCCAGCCATTGTCTTACTGAACCAAACCCATCTTCTGGTAATAGTTCAATAGAACTGCTGAACGGCTTAAATGTGGAAAAAAAACACCAGGCTCGAGTTTGGCCTCTGCAGTAGCCCTTGCCATACTTCTCACTGCCTGCAGTTGAATTATTGTCACGTTTTCTTGAGGCGACCGTGCTGGTCACTGCTCCAGAGATTGTCGGATTAAAGTATAATAAAGTCTGAAGATATTACGCTGAGCGCTTGTAATTTTGAGTTACTTAGCTTCAGAGTCAAAGGCATTTCTTCATATCACTATAAAAGTTGACAATCTAAAATAACTTGCCTTTTATTTATACTTTACTCAGAAATCCAGTTTATTTTTACCTTGTATACTATCAGACAATAAGAGGTATTTTCATTAAATGTTTGACTGAAAGCGGCCACTGCTAAGCTTGCCTACTTGGGTCCATTATTTCCCTTCCCTTGATAGGCTGTTGACCCTCCAGGCATTCTTCTGTACGGCATACACTACGGTTCGGTCTCGAATGTACTGAGCTTGCGGACCAAATTTCCGGAACCACTTATAGTCTGAGTGACTACAGCAAACCCATCAGCATAATCAACGAAGCATAGACCATTGTTTTAACTAGATCGATTACACATTCATGCATGCATGCTACTTAGCTGTTCAACAGTTACCTTCCTCTGAACAGGATGTGCTTACTGCTGTCAATCAAGGTGATAGACAATCAAAAACTTACTCTCCACTCTTTGTTCCACGTTGTCTTGACTACGGGAGTCCCCGGTTGGATGTGAGAGCAGATGAGCTGCTAGTGATATTTTGACCAGTACTCACAATGCAAATTCAGACGACACAATAGCTAACACGAAAACAGTCCACTTTATGTCTGCACACGTGATGGTAGAAAAGTGAGCATGCAGTTGTCAGACTACAATTGCTGCTCTCACTAAGTGCCAGAGCACACGCACAGAAAAGCCTGTTGAAGTTTGTTAACTGAAGTTTGGTAACCGAGCGATCGAACGTATCTTCATTTGATCATCAAACAAGAACAGATGCTTCAGCAGATGACACCATTTGTGATACGTTTCACAATATAAATCGTTCAATCGACTAAGTGTCATTACGTTCAACGTGTGGTGTTTATGGTAAAATGTCAACCCATACGGAGTGTTTGTAAAACAGAAGCTCGCGTTTGCTCGATTAAGGTTGCATAAAAATCCATTTCGATCGGTACTAGAATCAAAAATTTTAAACAGTATTTTTCCACTTCACTGCGTCTTCATGCCTGATTTGTGATTTCTATAAACCAAATGCCACTCATATTTGTCCCAGGATGGATTTTCTGATTGGCAAATTTTGAGAATAAGCACAAAGCTAGGGTTTCGTCTTTGTTGGGGATCGTCTGTAGTACATTTCCTTGCACTAACACGACGCGAATCCGGAAACCGGTTCACGTGTCCATTTGACAACTGTGCTGACATTTGACCGATTAACTTCGCAATGAGGTTGACCAAACGACGATTTAGATCTTCATTTACATTGGTTTTTGAGTGATATTAAGGTTAACCGGTCACCTTGAATGTAGTCAGGATAATTACCCCGTTAACTTCAACTGAAGACCCTACTCGTAAGACATTTTAACCCAGGAGAAATCACATAATTCACTAAAGTTGCTGATCAACATGTCCACCGAAGATAATAGTGAGTAAGCATACTGACAGCTTTTGCAAGAACACAACCGGGACCTGGTGTTTCCTTTCGAAACAGTCCATGTGACTTCACAGGCTGTAACTAATCATATATAGTGTTTAACTTTTTGTCAGTGAAATCCTGTGCTGGTTTACAGTTACACAATCCATACAGTCCCACGGAAACGGTTTACTTGTTGGCAAACCCTTTATTGCTATACATTGTTACAATGTGTAAATGAACTGTGCGGAAGTGTGTTACATGGACAGTTAAATAAATGTGGTTTGAAACCTTGAATCAAACTGAAAGAATTGCTCACCTGACTGAACATTCAAGACTATTCGGACACTGTAAGACTAACGTGAAACCATGACGCAACTGGTGTGCTTCCGTAGACAAACTTAAGGTGAGATAAAGTGAATACCGAATTTGTAAGTCACACAGCTAAATGTTGCTTAAATTCTACCCAATTTTCCTGAAAGTTGACCAGTACATTCCATTAATTTCATTTTCAAAGATTTCTGCAATGGCCACGTTGCACTCTAAGTATTTATCCCGTGTCCGTCGGTTTTGCCAAACAAGATTGACAACTGGAATGATCCTGTGTTTGGCTGATTAGTGCAAGTGTGTTTCTGTCTGGTTCAGTGTGCACGGCTTTCACTGATCAGCTGTCGCCCGAAGATGTATGTCCATTCTGCCAAAACTGTCAAGACGATCTTGCTCCCTTTTCTCTATACGTCTCACCTGTTTTAGTCTGAGGAAGATAGCATGACATTTGTATGAATTGATGTTCTGTCATAAGTATGGGTCTGATAAAATATTAGCAAAGTGGTTGTTCTAATTTAAGTAAAGGAGCAAAGGAAAGGATAGTGTGATGAGTGTGAAGAAATTCAAGATTGCAAGAAGCACTAATTTTACATTCGACGGACAAGAACACCAATATGCGGTCAACGAGTAGAATTTGACTGGACTCACGGGAAAGATTACACAACATTCACTCGAGTATTAGTTTTTTTATAAATCATGCATTTTGCTTTCCATAACTTCAGCGGGTTTGAGGCAATTCTGCCCAAAAATGGAATCTCTCTGATAACAAAGTGTGACAGAAAGATCTGCATAACTGATCGACACTCAACAGAGGCCAGCAGCTCGTACCCTGCAAGCGTATTTGTTACTTTGAAGCACATTTTTGAAACTGCTGGATCTACTATGAATGGTATTTTTTGTTGACTGTAGCCGAAATCCGTATAATGGCAAGCTCTGAAATTCAGAATAAGTGTGGCTGGAATCAAAGTAGCTGTCGTTGGATGGTTCATATAGTTCACCCAGTACTTGGAGGTATTCTAAACTGACAGCTGTTGGTTTTTGACAATCTTTAATCATTTGACGTTCCATGTGTTTACTGGGTGCATTGTAAAATTTATCACACAGTTCATCAGTGTGGTTTATAGAAAAGTATACGTACTAGACAGTTAAGCATACTGATCCTGTTAGACAGCCATTGATGGTTCGGACTTTATCAGCAAATGTCCGCACATTACTTAAAGCATCACTGGAGTTTTTTATCATAACTCGAGTTGGGCCGGAAGTTCCAATATGATAGCCTGTGTGTGGCTTCGTTTAGAAGTATGAAGGTCTTGGCTTCAGTGTTACGCTATGTGGCGCCTTGTTGTCATCGGCTCTGGCGTCTGAAAGAAATTGCTCACTTGTGACTAAACATTGTAGTGCGCAAAGCGGATACAGATTCACAGTCGACTGTTTCCGTGCTGAAACGCAGAGAGGAACCTTCAAAGAAGGGACACACACGAACAGCGAACACACAAGACAACAGTCACTACTCTGGTTGTCCGTTATATTCGTGGACCAACCTTGGGGCCACGTGGAGACACCGGGGAACAGCGTTCTTCCGAAGCAGGGGGTTCCAGCAATAGTACTGCAAAGGAGAACAACAAGAACCAGCATGAGCCAAAGGCCCAGTAAGTCATGCACACAACTTACACAAACGAGAGCAGTGCTAAACACACAAAAGCACGATGTTATACAATTCAAATTCAATCTGTGCGCGCCCTCTAGTTTCGACTGCGCACCACAACATGACACCTGAAAAGAAACGGAACCAAGGTCACTGACACAAGTGGTATGGTAACCTGTCTGTTTTTCAACGTCTTGTCCATTTCTGTCTAGTTTTGTCTCTAGTCTGTATTATTTGTCGTATTCTAGAATCCAAGCATACTTTCACAGTTACTGCGCGAATATGTTCACATTAACTATGATCTGAGGAACGTCATGTTAATTTACACTTAGATATAAGGATTGGTCTTCATCACACCCGATTGCAACTCATCATCAAATTGATTTATGTTTCCTTTTATTCTAAATCCTTATTGCAGATATTTGAAGAAACCTCTTCAACAAAGGTGAAGCTTTCAAGCCGTAACACAATGTTAATCACAATTACGCTTAGCTTCTTGCTTCAACACGCTTTGATCGGTAAGTGCCGATTGTGCTTTGGTAAGCTTGTTTATATGTAGATAGGACCAAACTGGCGGATAGTTGAATTACTTTTGTGGTGTGTCCAGTAGATTGATTCACTGGCCAAATTTTAAAACTACCAGATTCATGCTAACCAGTCGACATGATTTTTGATAGAACTGTCTTGTCCTTTTTGTCCATAGTGATCTGATGACAGAGTAAATCATACTAGCTCAGTTCTTATTGATGAGTTTGTAAAGATTTTATTTCAGTTCATTTTTGTTCTGTGTAACATGTTCACTTCAGGTCACATGGTTTGCCGATAAATTTTTCACTTAGGATAAAATTCCCTAACCAGTTTAAAGCAGTTTAAGAAGTGAATCGAAATTAATAGATGAAATGCCTATAGATGCTAAAATTACATTCATTTAATTTCATGCTTTTATTGAATAAAATATATTGTGTTTATCTTGTCTGCTTCTGTTTGTCCCCAATGCTCACTATCAAGTGGCTTAGATTAACTAACTACTACTTGCTGATAAGCAGTATTGTGCTCATCAACGATCAAAATGTTGTGCAGTAAATCTGCTGATTTCTATGGATTCGGTTTGAACGAGAGTCCTACTGTTAGGATCGTCCAATGTAGTTAAGGTGACCGTTATCATGTCTCCCCTCAAGACGATCTAATGATCTGTGTATTACTCAAGAACTAATGTGGCTGAGTGCCTGAGGATGATAATTTGATCCTCCTTAGTGTGAAGGCTTTGACATATTGATCAACACTACTGCCTCATGGGAGTGTAATGGGAATTCAAATCATGACCTTAGCCAAAATGAGGACTGTTGACTAGCTCTAACGTGGGTGAACCTCGCGTTCAGTAATTATTTTCTAAATGAGCTGCCTGAAAACTCCATGGGAATGTAAAAGCCAGGAACAGTTGTGACTGATGTTCAGTTTACACAGTAATTACATACTGACAAACGTAACGTAACCATAAATATGCGTAAATAAGCTCTAAACTAAGTCGATGTAACGTGAACCAAAATTATCTCCAAGTCAGCATAGTTCGTAAATGCGAATGGTAGCTCCAATTTCCTATCATAACAGGATAGTTGGGAGAAGTATTCATCTAAATCCCTACTAGTTTTGATTCACTGAAAACATGCTGTTTTCAGGCTTAAATTGATGCAGGTAGAAATTAGGACATGATTAACTAAACAGCACCACAGGAAACGGGCAACTGTTGTCACGGATTAATTTGCTTCACCAATGTGCTTCCAGAACAGCACTGATTCTGTTGACGGATACACGTAATGACGTAAATATACTGAACACTAACCCATAGCATAACGTTTGTTGACAATGTGTACCCACATATACATTCTTTCAATAACGTATCACTTATTTCTTGCAATTACGTATTGGTCTGTTATACTAATTCACATTTAAACATAGTTCTGACATTATCAAAGGAAAGGTCACCAGTCTGTTTGTTTCTGTCAGACCGGTTTTCGAAAAATTAAATGGGACATTGGATTAGTATTACCAGCAAACAAACAAATTTTATCTGTTTCTAACAGTCTACTCTTACTCTGATTCATTTCACTGAAAAGTTTTTGTCTCTCTAATTGTGAAAGCTCTCAACACCGATTTAATTGTGATTAGCACAACCTGGTTTTTAATCGCATTACTCTTGTCAATCTCGAGCTAGCGATATGTTGCGACCAGTATGATGGATCGATGGAAAACTATTAATTCTCGTATGCACAGAACTGGCAGGTTACCATGCTGGACGATCAATTTGCTATGATGCACTTAATGTGAGTATGCAATTGATTGACGTGATTTTTACGCACGCCGTAAGCACGAGTGCGATGGATAGACTGATGGGTGGAAAATTCACTCGTGATATATGGGCGAACAGAATGAACCTCGGTTTTATGACCGACCAACTTTATAAATGGTGCAAGATTTAGTTTGTCACCCGTCTGTTCGGCCACATGCACGTGCTAGCATGGCTCCGTGACTCATTGAAGGAAACGTGTGCTAGAAGGGGATGTATGCATTGTAAGTCTGACAGCTCACCCGTTTCCAAGCCTTCATTGAAGTGCAACCTAACGTTCGTTTTTGTCAGTAGCCACAGGTTGACAACGCACTGGTATATGTGAACCAAAAGAGGGGACATATTGGTGTCAAAAGCTGTCACAGACAAAAAACCTGCCACTAACACGAAAAGGTTCTCGTTACTGGGAATGATTAGTCTTTGTTCCAAGTATGATTCAAAATCCCAGTCAACTTCAACCTTTGTCTGCCAGTAATGTTGTGACACCCAACCATCAATGACAGAAAACGAATAAATGTGTGTTGTACAAACCTGAGTCAAACAGCACTTAGAAATCCAGGAGTATATTGTTGTGTATCTCTTGATTATAACTGTACAAAACGGTGGCTGATTGGAAAAGTTGTTACGATACTGATTTTTCTAAAAATTGATAGATTAATAATCCGATTATCTCACTACATTATACTAACCCTCGTTAGGTTATGTCTATCAGGCAACATCAGTTGGACTTGTGCATACAAAACTGGATGACATGAGCTATTCACTTTTCAGTCGGTCAATTAGACTTGGCGGACTGATTCGTTCACTTGTTCAGTACAATTCAAATTGTTTTCCATACGTAATTGATGAAACCAAACAACATGTTGACATTTCGAAGAGTTACTGTGTTGGCGAAGTTCCCTTTTTTTGCCGCTCTCGAATATTAGACTGGTGTAATCCTGTAATGAGTTTTTACAGAACTCAGTCACCTAAACAAATCGACTTCAATTATTTTTTCACTGCATGTTACATTGCTGAGTTAGGGAACTGTGGGCTGCAGAACTGCCAGGAAGGAAAACAATAAAGAAAGTTTAACTGTATTCCCATCCAATTTGCGTAAATACTCATAAACGTTTCATTAAAAAACTATCAAACAAGCGATTCTATACAAACACAATTTTTCGGGTGACACAACAAGACCGTCGACCAATTCAAATGTTTCGATGTGTATTTTGCCCAGTCGGAATGTGGTATATGAATTACGTGCGTGAGCGAATGCTCAAACCGAGACCACAGCATTCCACAATTGTGAGTTGAAAACATTCGTGGTTATCCTGAACGGATGTGCAACGTGCTCTCTGAACAAAAGTCCGGAAGAGGTGGAAATTATTGAATGCCGGAAATGGTGGTTCGGTAGGTTTAATTCGTCGTCGATTAGTTTGATACAGGCACTAGCAACCGAGAACCACAGATTTTTCAGAAATTCCCAATTCATTTTGCATTTCACACAATCGAACTAACAGAACACAGTTTCGAAATACTTAGAGGGGAAATATGTGGTACAAATCTAGTTATTACTTCTCGTGAATCATCCGTCCCACACCGTTCAAACCAAGGCGACATGTCAACTGCAAGGGTTTTTCAAACTCACAGAAGAAGCACGTTAACTTGTCCGCAGAACTGGAGACAACTTTTATGATCCATTAGCCCGTTTTATTTTGCATAAATCTCCCCTCCCATTTTCGACGTTTTTATTTATGCATTTGTGACACGCATGCATGTTTATGGGTCCTATGTCATAACCAACGTTAACCGATATCTGCGGTAGAGTGCGTGACTAGGTTTCCACGAAAAAAACTTCTGATGGTCGCATAATGATAGTCTAAAAAAATAGAAATCAACCCATCTGTTGTTTTGTCGTATGTTCCAATCCCTCCCGTTGATTCACTCACAACAGTTATGGACTCAGCCAGAAGGCACTGTGGCTCAGCTGTCTTTTAGTTCACAAGTAATGTGGACTAGGCTGGAGAAGGAAAAAATACACCTTTGTTCAGCAGAATAATCGGACTCATCAAGTTTTGTGACCAACTTGTTGCTTGACCAATTAGCGGTTATACCTAACTATTGGCAGTCTCAATAAATGTCTAGTGGAATAACGGTTAAACCAGCATACGTGGCACTTCACCCGGATATGGAAATCGGTACACCTCTAATTAATTTAAAACATGAAAAGACTTTATTCTCCCACACTGGTTCTATCAAATCTGGGAACCATAGAGATAGAAAGTTTGAAATACAACAAATGGACACGTGAACTCCAAAATAGCGATTTACACTTATCTGCTCCGTTATTGCCTCACTCATAGGTAAGTAAACACAGAGGGAATATTTGAAAACCACTTGAGACAGTTAATATTCTTGTTAAAGCGATGACGTAAGGTTGGAGACAAACTATCACCGACAAGGCTTGTTTTCCAGAAGTAAGCAAGTATAAATTGTATATGAAAAGCTGCTCCAACCACATCAAAATATTTTCATAGCCCATATCTAAATTAAGTGTTTTTTGGACTACTTCTTTTTACCCCTGGCAGACAATTCCACAAACTGTTTTGTATAGTGGAGAAATGCAAAGAACAGTTTTTCACACTCTGAAGCTTCCTTTTGTAGACGTCATAAACTGGTTATTGTAGCCGTCGGTCAGAATTAGTATTTTTGGTTCCTGTTCACACCTTCATCGGTTTATTTTCCTCACTAAAGGATTAGTCGTGCTTTGCGTTCTAATTAACGCAATCGAATACCTTCTTGTCTGAGTGCTACCTCATCAATTTGGACGAGAAACCCGTATTTGTGTGCTACTGATGGGCTGAACTAATTCCATCGATGCTCGTCGACAACTTGATTATCCTAAGTCGTGTTATCCAACTGGCACTCGAAACTACAAAGACAATCCTACGGTCCAATTATCGTTTAGTTACAAGGACAACTAAACGCCAGTTATTTTCCTGTTCAGACATTCATTTGGACCAGTTTCGTTCATTTTTGCGTCTGACTAAAAACGTTGTTTGATTGTTCGTCTCTCTGTGTGTGTGTGTGTGCGTCAACATGAAATTTACTATATACCGTTTCCGTTTGACTTTCATTTCGATCTGTTTTACATCACTACAGAGGTTATGACATAAGCTGTACACAAACTATTCAATCAGGTCGTCTTCCGAAATATAGCTCACTGTATGAGAAAACGTAGTGTGTTCGAACAAGGTACCAAATCGATACGAACTGAAAGTTAAGCTCATTTCACAAACGTGTGATAAACGTGAAACTGAAATAATATCATCTAGATTATAATCAAAACCACTTAAATGAAATAGACAGGGGGGTTGTCGACGAGTGCATTCGTCCACAATAGCTGACTATCAAACATTGCTTGCCATGAGTTTAGCTATGAGTTAGGCCCACGATTCTAACACCACGTAGGTGTACTCTATTTCTGTTGCCAGTTCGAGTCCACGTGGAACACGGATTTTTAATTTTTAAACTATTCGTACTTGATAGTCGATTGGTGTCCATCATCTGCGATGTGTAATCAGTTAGACTCTGTTATATCATGATCATTCTTGGGAACGTTGAATGGCGCTTGATTTCTGAAAGTGAGGTCAGTGACCGGTAATTGTCATGAGATGGAAAACGCGGCGCTTTGTCAGATTTACGACTGCGTTCATTCTCGAATTTGGTATGCACTTCTGGACCCTTGGTAGTCACTATTAATGCTGTCCTACCAATGTGGTTGTCCTTCACGGTCATCTAAAAGCAGATAAATGCAGTAACTGATAAATAACACTCCAGATTGTTTTTTGATCGATGGTAGAAATAAGTTAGTGTTATGATAGATCAAAACATTTCCAGTGCAATATAGAACAGCATCTCAGTATAGTTCCATCCGTCTCACTACATTTGTTTATGAAGCGATAATACGCTTTTCAAAAAGTACCTTTAGAAACCTGGGATTGGCGATCGGATTGAGATTCTGCCAACCGGTTCAATTTTATGGATTCAGACTACACTAAAACTCTCGTGATAGTCGATATGAGATGTGAAAGTAGAGACAATAAGTTAGACATGCCTAAACAAGATTACATAATAATTTAATGTGAACTAGCTAATCATGTCGAGTTAAAATGATAGAAGCGTTAATTTATATGTGAAATCCGTTTCCGAAGGAAACATGAATTCGGAGAGAAGCTTGAATGACCTTTGAAACTACTCAGGGGAATTGCATCGAAGAAATGAAGACTGGTTAAGTACAGTTTATTTCCACATTGTCTATTAATTTTCCTAAAAAATGGTTGAGGCTTACTGTCTAGCAATCCTAATCGTTGCCCTATAGCGGGATGATAGATAGAGTTGCGTTCTGATCGCTATTTCCTTGTTAATCTGTAGCGTGGGAAACATATTCATCACCTGCCAATTATGGTATATTTATCTGCAGCTTACTTCTGTTTATCACTACAAAAGATCGACAAAATTGACAAAACGAGTGATTAGCTATTTAGCCTACCTTCATTCCTGATAGACACAAAAACAGTCAACCTGAATCCTCAACATTTACCCGTCAGCTGTTCCTTTAAGCATAAAACAACCATGAACAGGTCGACAACGAGAAGAACGGAATTAATTACAGTAATGGGCTGATACCACAGAGCTGTCGTTACAGTCTTTAAAGACGTCAAATCAATCCGTCTCTAGACTGTCTACGCAACACAGATTAATCATTCTGTCCAGTCATTTTCTTTCAACGTTAACGTAGAATGAGCACATAACCATTTCTACATTAATGTGATGAAACGGTCATATAAATGTCTGAGTAGCTGATTATATTCATCAGTGAGCTGATATCATATACTTGAATGGACGGACTAAAGTAGTCGTTTGTGATGTTTGAACTGATATATTGGTACGAAAGAATAAACGAAATGCATTTCACTATTACACATGCTCATATGCTTATAACTTGGCATCCGTTTCACAAGTTTGTTATCTGATGGTACAAACAGAATGTTAGACTTACCACACTACGGTTCTCTAGTTATGACCTTCCTATTTCATCGACTCTTTCTTTTGCGCTACGGGATTTAATTGTTGATTTAAATCATCATGTAAGCCACGTTGCAACTTAGGTGAACAGTCGGATCAATTTTGTGATATATTGGAAAAATCGGTTGTATCCCGTTGTATATCAGTCAAATCCGTTAAAAATTATTCAAAACTTTAAAGCAGCTAAACGGAAATTTTCTGAGCACCAGTTTTTATCCTGCAGGTACTTAGATAGGTTTTGCCAACTTGAGAAAAGTGAAAACTAGAACAATTAATCATTCTGCAGAGTTGTATCCTCAGGAACAACTATCGAGTGAATTACAGTGAAGTACTGGTACTCACCTTCCCATAACGTTTGTACAACCAACATAAAAGAGTTCCAAATTCAACTGGCAATGTCAAAATTCATAAAATTTGTTCTACAGTTATGAGCCGAGAGAAAGCTTACGTATCACTTATGATTAACAGTTACTGAAATTGTAGATATGCTAACTCACTTGCGTGTGATGTGAACCGAACGGCACCGCAAGCAACACCGTTGTGCCAAGGAAAAGTGAACCGGAGGTCACTTCTTAAGTAAGACAATGATGTGTGTTGATGATAAGTAGTAACATGAACGAACCTCTGGCCAGGTGCAATTTTGAATGAGAACGACTGAACATCTTATCTGCATACGAAATCTGTAATCAAACATCAGTTAGACTCATCCTGTATTACGCAAACCTTCGAGTAGAGGACCTTAAACGTACAAATGTAAAAAACGAAATGTAACGAATAATTATTTGAACTGATCAAGCAACCCATTGGTCTGGACTGAGGTCAACTGCTTTAAAGTTCCTTCTAATCGAATATTCTTCCCACCAATTAACTCAAACTCTGATTGCACAGAATCCGAGTCCTTATCAAAATTGTCCTCCCACATGTTTTCAGGAAGTCAAACAAACAGACTGACGTGGAAAATGTTTCTGCTGAAGTAATATTGAGCTGTTGCTTCTAGGTATTCTCGATAGAATGAATACAACTTGATGAAACTTTGTTTTTACATAAGTTCTCATCGTTTTTTGTTTTCACTCATCATTTTTCTCCGTCAACGACCTCAATACGTTCAAATAGTTACTTGTAAATCCTTCTAATATGCATATGGACTTTCGTTGAAGTGACATATTTTAGCTGTCAGTACGTGAAAGGGTTATATAAAAATAATTAGTCAAAACCAATTCGATATTCAATCAAATGTACATGTAAGATATACAGTGAAAATTCCCCATACAAATCCTCATGTACCCTACATGTGAATCTCATCACCGTCTTATTTTTAGTGTTTTAACCATTGATTTTCATACTAAGCTTTTTAGCTCTCGATATTTCGTTCAACAATCATGGTGCTTACTTTTTTCTGTTTGTGCAATGGTCACGAAATAGATTTTCAGTTAGCTTTTTTAGCTCAGCCGAATAAAAAAACTCCAATTTGCTCAACAAACATTACTAACCGATGGCAGTCGATAAATTTTATGCGTCATCGGACTAAATAATTTGTATAAATAGACGGAATCTTCTGCACAAAGACCACTGCACAGCAAGTGCACTCATTATTGCAATGGTGGCTAGGAGTGACGGGCTGCGGTTCACATGTGCGAGTTTTAATGAAAGGACTTTTGCTATGCTGGGAAAACCCAACTATAAAAGGATCCCAAGTGCACCATCCATAGTGATTGTATGCAAAGGAAAGACTCGGTGTCGACAGTCATTAGTACTTGCAAGGAAACAATTATAATTGGGCCACTAACGGAATGAATCAGTACCTCAATTGTGCCAGTAGAATAACGTAGTCTATGGTCCCTAGCTTACTGAAATATAAAGAGTATTTTCTCGAAACTAAAAAGACTTACCGGATTGGCGTCTGTATTGTCATTTCCATATCTTAACGTTGCACGTTATCCAGCGTCACATTCTCCAAGACTGGTGGTGACTGACCTACACGAAACCATTTTCGAAGTTATTTTAACTACACCAACTTTTTAGGCGTAAATTGGCGCTAACTATGTTTGACTAACGATCAAGATGCTGTAACCGAACTGTCACTCTTCTATTTAATGACAGGAAACCCACGTAACGTGTGACAGGCCAAAAATGCCAAGAAATTGGCTTATTCCGACTCAGATGCAGGTGGGATGGAAACTTCAAGGATATTTCTCGTAACCGTCCCTGCAAATACACGTCGTTCAAATCGAATTAGTAGTTGGATACAGTCCGACAAAACTAAATCAACTACATTTGAACACACGAATCCAAATGCGGGCTGATCAGTAATGTCTACGCGATCGACAGAGCAGTCCCCACTGTGCTAGTCACGTGACAGAAAATAAAATAAATTACTATGAGATGGACAGTGTGTGAGGCCGGTCGAATTAGAAATTATTGTCAAGGACCATTAGTGAAGGCATGCAATAAGATAGATGGTAAGCAATAAGCACATAATACAAAAAAAGATAAGGAATACTAGGCGTGTGGAAAAGGGGAGTAGTCTGTAACCTACGAGCACCATACTTACGCTCGAAATCTTTGAACAATTGTGTAAGCACTAAATCCCCCGGAAGAGCAATACGGTGATCTATGATGCGCCGAAATAAACTGACTTCAGCTCACATTTGGTCAGGATGAAACTTCTTTAACTTTAGAAGGTGCCCATGGATAGCCCGCGGCCGTGATGGCGCAAACAGATTAGAGGGGTCTAGACCAATAAGACTGGTTAGTATACGGAAGAAGACGAGCAGTTCACCCCTTAATCGCCAATAACACAGCGGATGCGTGCCCACTCTGTCGAGTCTTTGTGAGTGACAGACCGTCCAACCCGTACACCAGAAGAGTACTCACACGCATTACCCTTTTCAACGCCGCCTCATCATGCAATAAACATAGCGGATCCCCCTGGACATAATAGTCGCGGTGAGACCTCATAACCACACTAAGCAGCTTGCAGGACGTATCAGTTTGCCGGAGGTTCGACGAACCATCCACAGCACACTGATACATTTGCACACAGCCTGGTGACACTGACTGCTGGTCTTGAAGTAATCCAAGGTAGTGAAATCAAGGCCTACTTGCTGACTCACAACAGACAGCTCCGTATCTTCTAGTCTGTATATGGGTGTGACAGTAGCAGCAAAACCGATACATAATAATGGACGTTTTTCACGGTTTATAGGTAGTAGCCATTCTGCTGCTCAAATCCAAAGCTGATTCAGGACCCTCTGAAAGACCTCCAATCTTCCTGGATTATCCACGATCCTCCACACTTTGAGGTAATTCGCAGACATCGATGAAAGCATCCACAGAAGGTCGAGGAGCGCAGGGGGCCCAAAACCGAATTTTGCAGTAACCCGTTCATCACAACTGGTCGAGGAGACGCACTCGGTCCTACACGGACATATGGCTCCCTATCCCGCAAAAACACAGAATTCCACCGTAAGACCACCACACCCAATGCCTATGGTAAGGCATCTTGTCAAATACCTTATTAAAGTCAAGGAAAATTATATCCACAGCATGACCTTGGTCCACTGCCACCGCTCATTTATCGGTTGCAATAGGAAGCTTCTTGAGACCGGGATGTCATGCCTTACCTCTTGTTGAAATGGGTCAAGGAGCCAAAAACTGGTGAGATGAACATCGATCTCTTCTTTTCCCAGCCTCTTGAGAAGTTCCACCAGAATATTAATCAGTTTAGCAGTCGATATTTATCAGGTATCGTTTTGTCGCCCTATTTGAGTATGGATCACAAGAATGGCCCATACAACTTCTGGGGGAGAAACCTCTTTTTTCATGGACCAAAAAAAGTGGGCTGCACAGTAACATCACAAGTCTATAGAGCACTTCCAGTCTATGTTCACCAGGTCCGCGGATTTTGCAGTGTTTAGCTCTCTCAGTAATTTAAACGTCTTAGTCTCAGCAATCTCGACATCCCATGAGAAAAGCACCTCTCGATTTTTACTTCCAGTTTCCTGATGGAGCGGGGTCTCTAACACACAGATGCTAACCTACCGGTTATCCAGTAAGGATGCCTTATCAAAATCAAAATGACGAGAATTTCCTGCTATATACACGAACGAAGGTACCCATTTACTTTGCTTTCCACATCGTTTTACTTATCCTAATAACACTCAAGATTTACTGGAGCAATTTCAGCTATCTCTGCTCCAGACTGCAACCTGACAGCCCGGAGAAACTGCTTACAAACATCTAAAGCTACTCTGTTTATAAATTTAGTGTTGACAATTTCCTCCAATTTAATGTCCCGAGAAAGACTGATTTTCTCCAACTGACTGTAGTTTACAACGAACCTTTCTATGGTGCTTGGAGTGAATGTCCCCGCAAAAGACGTAACGTCTAGTATGTGACCAGTTGAGTTTGAAGTCAATCTGGGTCTCACTCGTATCAAACCGGCGGACATTCGAGGTGACCTACCCCGAACATACAAGAACTACCCTGTCTCATCAGTTTTCGCACCCCTTCTCCTGACGGTTGCTGGCGCTATACTTGCGCAGGAACCTGTGAGGAGACAATCGCATTCACTTTTAACACGCTGTCAAACTAAACCTCGATGAAAACACAAGACTGACATTAGGAAACTACTTCAACGTCCTATATAGACGTTTCTGTGTCCATGGGACCTTCCTCCTCGGCAAACTGTATGTGAAGTCTACTGAACTGACGTTACTCTTGCCCTTGCAACTGGTAGTCGTAACGAACTACACGTGCAAAACTACTTGTTTGTTTTGTTCTATTCAAAACTGTCACCTGACAAGTCACCTGTAGACAAATGAGTTGGCCAATGTGAGTCGATCACACTTCGCTTCGGTCTGCTCTAGCCTTCCTGGTGCTGCTGCGAACTATTCATTGCATACCTCTAGCATGGTTTTACAACCAACATACACTCTTTCTTAATGCTAACATCATACGATCCGTCAGTTTAGAACTCCTTGCCTGTAACAAGCTCGAGGGGGACATATTGTGCACACGGTGAAAATTAGTTTGTTTGAATGGATTTCACAAAAATGAAACAAAACCTTTAAATTACATCATGAATAAATTGTCTATACTCTTCCATTCAATGAATGCTGAAAGTGTGTCCCGTAGACTCGAGTATTACATGAAAATAGGAACTAACTGCAGAACTAGAAAACACGTCTGGTCGTTATTTCTAAATCTATTTCTCATCGATTGTATCTAAATAAGATATTCTAGTAGTAAATGCATGCAGTTAAACAGGACTAATTTTGTTTAGGAAAATGTTTTCTATGTGCGGTTCATTGTATTGGACTTTAACTGCGAACAAAACTAAAAATTCATGTCATTCAATGATCTCAAGCTGTCAAGTGACACACATAGGCTGAACTGGTTTGTGCCATCTTGTAAGCAATTTCGTGTTCTAAAATTATAGAATAATAAACTTAGGAGAGCTGTCATGCCTCAATCCTTTTGTCTACATCTGCGTGTGTACACACACACTCGTGTGTTCTTCGCAAAGATGACTCAGGAGGGATATTTCCTAAGTGGCTGGTGAATATTTGATATTGTTCACAAATTGTCAACTGTAAACAAACTGAAAATCCAGCCACTATCGATTAGTTGAGAAAAGCATTCGACAAGGTAGGATAGATCATAAATCGCAAAACAAATCAGGGGACCTTGTTGTTCTGATTATACCAATGCTTAGTTCTGAGTGGCCGCAGTCTGAGTGATGTGTGTTTACGTATATATTAAAATGGCAATCGAAGTGAACGAATAAACAGCATGTTTTGTGTGTATTTGCGGGAATGCGATTTTGTTCCGCAAGCAAGTGAATTTATCACTCATGGTCATGACACGAAGACCTTAGCTTACAATGCTAGTTGATATATTCACACAATTGCTGATCCATAACAGACTATCAGTTAATAGCAAGGGATTTTATTTTATGTAAATTGAACCTCACTCATAAATGTTCGTATTTGATGCATTCCAGTAGGTTTTACAGTCAGCCGCTAGTGAGTGGAAACGGTTTGCACTTCAGATGCGTCTAATGTGAGGTTACTGGTGTAGTGATCAACATGGTTGCTTTATGAAAAGTTGGAAGGAGCTCTAGTCTCGGCCATGGCAAGATCTAACGATAACGAAACACGGTTTTAAGGTATTGGTCCGAAAATGACTAACTGAAGTGTTTATGAGAATGCGAAATGGTGACTGTTAATGTAAGTAATGAATTAATTGATCATTGGCTCCACTGTTTTCAGCATAAAACAACTTTTCCCGGTAACGGAACACCAACTGTTGTACACTCAGTTCATCTCTTTTGATGCCATGTGTACCAACAGTGTGACTTTGCGTACATTGTCTAGCCTCAACCCTTTCTGAATATCCAGAAAAAGCGGATTCTGCAATGGCCCACGGATTATTCTAGACGTTATGTACCAATTTGCGATACCAGTACTTCGGCAGCAAGTGTTTTTTTCCTAAAAGTGCAAAACCGCTGGCTCAAGAATGACATTGGTCTACGTCTGCGTTCAAACTTAATAATGTTAACCAGGGAGTTGTTTGTTTCTGTAGGAGAATATTGGTGTACGTGTGACTATTGTTGTCGGTTGTTCGTTTCAAGGTCCGAATACCGTTGGCGAACTTTACTTGTTTCTGCTTAATGTTCAACAGGATGTACGCTGCCTGACTTATAATCGTGTCAGCAATCTGGCTTAATAATCTCATACTCATTAACAGTGTCCTTAGTGAGATTTCTGTACGGTTCGGTAAGATATCCTCTTTTGCTTGAGTCCCAAGCGTTCACCAACAATCACAAGCAATATAATTTAACCCAGTACTGGTAATCAATTTCTTACGGCGTTAAGTAGGTCCTCCATAGACCGAACGAGTTCTGACCGCTTCGCTCACTAATCCGATTTGTTCACACCACTCATTTGCCTCCACTTCGTCTGAACACTCTGGGTCGAGTGGCCGAACACTCGTAAAAGGTCACGTATGCAGCGGCTTGAAGGATCATTCCTGCTAATGGGTGAGTCGTAGACGATGCCCGTCAGGCGCTTACCACCTGCGATGGACTAATCGTACGGCCGACTGACCTTTACATCCGTGGAAATTTGAGATTCCCATATACGTGTGCTGACGTCTCTTCGTGAGTGTGGGTCAGCCTGTCGCGTTGAATCAAACTCATTAGCGTGGCACTTTGCTCACTAATTAGACCTATGTTGTGTTCGGCCTAGACAAGAACCAGTGCATGTGTAATTCTAGCCTCCAGATGGGGAGGGAGAATGTGTTGAAAGTTAAACTACGTTCAGTGGCGATCAATTCAGAGCCGCTGAAACCGCGTAACTTACTGGGGTGAAGAACTAAGTGATATGAGACTAAACATAGAATGGAAAGAGTCGTTGTTCTTTAGGGCCCACAAATCGGGCGAGTTGTCCCAACTGATTCAGTCTAAAACTTGTTAGTGTATTTTCTAATGTGGTCCAGGTTCACATAACAAGAAAAATTCGCGCCTAGCTCTGCATTGTTGGTCCAGGTAGACTCAAACTTCACAGTAAAATCTTCACTTAACTTTCAACTACCAAACGACCAAAAAAGGCCCATAATTACTGTCAACATGTCAGTGTGTTCCATGATTTTCTTCCATAGAGAATGTAAAACTAATGAATTTGAGATTTACTCGTACCGTTGACCTCAATCTCAGTAGAGACCTTAGATCAGTGTGAATTTTAAGAACATTAACTAAAAATGAGCTACTATTCGTACATTTTGGTTTCTATCGTTCCTGTACTGGTGTGTGTGGCCGGAGTTCAATAGATATGCGTACCTGATAAGTGGCAATAGCCACCGGTCATGTGCTTCCAACGAATTCTGACTAAAAACCACTACTGTTTGTCATACTCTATAAAATTTGTGATATCATCTAGAAGCTTGGGGTAGACTAAACTTTTGCACAGTTCAAATGAGTGCTGTTAACACTGACACTGATCTACGATACAACTTGCTCACAAATTAGTATCTCCAATCTTCAGCATTTGCCGTTCATACAGCAGTATGTGTGGTCGAGATTCGCCGAGTTTGTATACCTTATGAGTGGCAGCAACCACAGAAATGGTCACGTCCTTCTGACGAATTCTGACAGGTAACCAAATGCTGCTTATGCCAGCCTACTCCACAGTAATGAAAAGTGTAGTTCCCAAGTGATATAAATTAATAGGAAAATGGTGCATGTATGATGCATCGAACTGCAATATAACAGATATTTTCTAGAATTATCGCAATGTTTTAACCTTTAATAACTATGATTGAATCTTGAGGAGCGAGATTGCTTTGTATAGCTGCATAGCATGGGAGATAAATCCGCGGGTGTTTTTTTTTCACTTCTAAGTCTTGTATCAAATGTAGCCTTTGTTTTTGGTTTTTTTGAGCATTTTCAAAATAAGACAAGTATATTTGGATCCATGGGATCTACACAATCACTCGTTTTAACAATAAATGGTGCTCTCCCTTGAACTAACTGAATTGAGAATGTCAAACAGATATTTAACCGTGGTTCTGTAGAATGGATGAAATATCTGTAGGTACTTAAGTATTTGAAGTTAGAGTGAAACAAACAGAAGAACATAACATACTCGTAGTACACGTACACCCACGCCACACTGATATGAAACAGCTATTCTGCAGAGATTCTAGAGCATCAAGTGTACTTGTGTCTTGTTTAGAAAATGTCTGATTAACAGAAAAGTCATACGAAATAGACTGATATCTGAAGATTCGGAATTACCATGGACAAACTTTTACTGTCATAAAACTCACTAAACTACTCTGAGTCTCCAAGAGTCCTGCATAGTTCTTGCGGAGTAAGATAGGATCCTAGGAACCGCCATATTAGAATTTCTTGCATAAAATATAGTTCGCTGAAAGATAGTTTTGAAGCGTCCGTTTCTTCTGACAGCTACTTAAGGTACCACAGTATATCGCACGAAAATCTACAAACAGATATAATCACTTTCTACCATAGGACTTAGGAAACACAGTGTCTTCAAACTGTGTAAGCACCGTTAGTATAGTGGCTATGTACGGCAAGGTACAAAGGCGTAGTGAGTACACTGAGTAAGTAAAGTACCAGAAAATACTGAAGGCAATAATATCTGGATATTTCCTTTCTAGAACACGCTTTCTTTTTGCCCAAATAGGATTATGTAATCAAATTTAGTCAAGTAATATTTTATACACAAGAATTGGTTGTTGTTCTGGAAGACGCAACGAAAATTTATTTGTATTCATTTTTAAAAAAAAAAACAGTTTTCACAATGTAATTAACAGTTATCATCTACAGTCATTTCTCTTAACAGTTCAAAGTGGGGGTACAGTAATCGATTTTGATTAGTCCAATGTCACAATCCCCACATCCCATTAATATCTTAGATAAACATATAGGATAAATACAGTTTAAAGACAGGCAAAAATATGCTTTCAATAATTCATCTTCAGGCAGACACAATTATATACAGAGTTAATAGAGTTAGATAGATATATCGATCGGACTTATGACAGAGAAACTAGGTCTCTGGCCCATCCCTTGGCGATAGCTTGATTGGTCTATTACGTCACGCTAGTCGATCGGTTTGACCGCACAGGTTGGGCAGCTTGAGATGCGACTTGAGAATCTTCTTGATTAAACGCAAGGTTTGACCCCACGTTCGTTAGATGACCTTCAGTTAATTAAAATCACACTTGTTAATTTCTGCCAGCTGTACCATAAACGTGTAACGAGACGGAGATGGGTTTTGACTAGGGAGCACATGTATTCATTGACGAAGCCTCAGCAGAATCCAGATATTCCCCTCAGCAAACCAGATAAGGGAGCTGGGATTGTCATCATGATTAAAAGCGGTTACATTGAGAAACTGAGTAATATTCCCACAGACCAGTTTCGTAGAGTTGCCAACGAAAGGAACAAAGCTGAGTATACTGAACATCAAATCACTAAAATTGTCTTAAGTCATTGAAGGACGAAACGCTGATAATCGCTGCGACTTACGAGCAACTAAGACCACGAGGTTCTGCTATACCGCGTCCCTATGAAATACCGAAAGTCCACAAACTTGGTGTGCCTTTTTGTTCAATACTTGATATGTTGAATTCACCCCACCAGCCAACGGTGAAGTGGTTAGGAAAACTGCTTGGATGTTTTCAAGAAATGATCACTCCGTTCAGTCTACATGATACGCTTGAATTTGTCGAATGCTAACGAGGCTTTAATGTGAATTCTAAGAAGTCATACTCACTGGACTTAATGTCGTTATTCGTAAACTTACCGCTGTTAGAATCTGTCAATTTTATCCGCAACCCATACTGTCTGAGATCGGATTTGATATTGAGTTATCATTACTGAAATTGGAACTATTTCTGCTCCGATACACGTTCAATGTGCAAGTGCTATTCGACGATGTGTCGTATCGACAGACAGAATGTTGTAGCAATTGGATCCCCGCTCGTATCTCTCTTGGTCGGTATATTTATGGGAAAGGTTAGACACGCCATGCTTCAATTTACCATCAGCCAGTTCAGAAAGTACCACCGATGCGTAGACAATATAGTTATTACTATTAGCTCGGATACTAATATGTGCACAACACTTGACAATTTCAGTCACGCTTACCAGTCAGTTAAGTTTACGCTTGTGAAGAAGGCTGAAAACCAAATATCCTTCCTAGATATTGATTTACATCGACCAGTAGACAGTTCTATTCCACGCAAAATTCATCGCAAGAATACTTGAACACGTCAGTACAAAATCTTTCAGAGTTCCCCTAAGACAACTGAGAAACTTGGTGCTTTGCCGGACTGACATAACAAACAGAATTTGTTCATCGAACACGAATTCATAGACAACGTACTCCATGACAACGGCTACCCAGAACGATTTGTCACCAGAAACGTGATCAGAACGTCACTCAAACGTGAAGTGCAAGACGTTGGAAAGAAACATGTGTTTGTCCGAGTTCCCCTTCGAGTTGACAATGCCGCAGAATGGCTGATGAATACGTTCAACCAGGCAATCAGCAGAACCTATGCCGGAGCTGAACACGGTATCCAGTTCACCACATCCGCAGTTCTCAGGTTTCGTAACAAAGACAAAGTGATAGTTCACACCTCATCTATGTGTACCTACTCATTCACTGGTTCCTATGGAGTAGGTTATGTTGGTCGAACGCCAAGGCAGACTTCGAAACGACTCCAAGAACACCACTCACGGTGGTTGTGGTAAGAGGAAACACGATCAGTAAACAGTGCTACCTTCACCCATCTGGTTGAAAGCGGACACCAGGTGAACACGGATCATTTCTTCCAAACAGTATTTCGCGTGTCAGGCAACTTATCAAAAATCGTCCGAATACGAAAACTTTGTACTGCTGAGGCTAATTGACCCGGTATTCTGTCATCAAAAGCGATCTGTTCAGGTGCTGCGCCTACCACGACCACAAATCCACGGGATCGATGATCAATCTTTGCCGCAAAACTAATCCATGAGCGTGACGTAGTGGACCAATCTATCTGTCGCCGAATGATTGACCAAGTTTATCCGTAATAAATACTATCGATATCTCCATCTAGCCCTAATAACTCCCTATATAAGTGTACTTGCTTGAAGATGAATTTTCGAAGGCATATGTTCGCCTATATGTCCTTAATCTCATTATCGTAATGGGTTGACTTGAAACGCTGAAATGCAGTTTAGTTTAGTTTAGTGGTTATACCAGCTACAATACAAAACAACGTGTAACTCGGTGAATGTCATTTCACAAAGCTCACTCAATCAAATTGTTACATCATCGGAAGCTAGGTTTTCTAGTTCCAGTTCCGGTTATCCGTCCTTTGGGTCCAGGTTTACTCGACTTTTCTGAACTGCCAAGTAGTTCATGCATGTTCGACCGATTACAGTGTACGTCTAACAATTCACAGTTAGCTTGAATAAGGCTCCAAATCACCGTCAATATTCTTTTTTAATTCAGACGGAGTTGCTCAAAAAACTGCTGACAGTAACATTCTAAAGCGCCCATATTTTCTTTAATGCAGTGTAATTTCTCGTTTGATTTACTTAACGACTGTTATTTGCATCAACTGTATCCAGGCGGTTTCCGCATCCGGAATTAACTTATGTCCAACCAGTACTGTATCAAATGACTTGAGTGAGATGAAACACATTGGATAGTGTGATGTTGTACTCAGTTAGCCAGAAAAGGTAATCGTACTTTCACAGAATTTATAACCGAGGTTCACTTGCTTTACATCAATAACACAAGGATGTAATCAGAAGTCATGGTGTAAAAATCTGAAGATCAGTCAAACTTTATTAAATTAGTTTGTTATGTGTGTGGTCTGTGTTTTAATTGTCCGTTACAATAAAAACGTTCACATACTACAGTGCTGGCAAAGAACACATGCTTCGATTGAATGGAGTTTAGAAGACTTCGCCGTCAAACCAACTAGCCTCACGTGGCAAGTTGTCAATATAACTTATTAAAAAAGAAAGCCAAATGGGGCTTACTTATTTCAGTGATCATAGTAAGATCCGTGTGTTTAGAAGCTTCAATTTCTAGGATAGCAGGTTTAATGGTCTGAAAATAACTTGAACCCTACTTGAGGTACATTGAAACTATTTCATCAAAAATAAAAATAATTCGCACTTTTAACCACTACTACTTCATGCGTCATGTTAAGTCTAATTCCTTCACACTTTTCTCATTGGTCTAACCGCATTATTTCATAAGATGATCCACGGCATCATGGCTGACATGTTCTATGAACAAACTCTCCGACCTCACCTTCGCTTGCGGAGTTAACTTCCAGTCCTAGCCTCTACCTGGCAGACTGTAAACTGTTACAAGCGAGCTCTTTACAAATTGTCTCGCAACTTCGACAACAGTTACTGAAAGGGTAGTTAAATCTGTGTAACGCTTTCGCCGGTAGTACTCTTCGTACGATTTTACTGAGCATACGTTAAGTCACTAAAAGCTCTTGTACCAAGGAACTTTCTTATTTCTGCATCCGTCCACTGATGTGTTCACAGAGGAATGACTGGTAGCCATGGTGTTCATAAGTTCGTTGAAGGTAACTCGCTTGGATCACGGTATATCCAAACCTGGAAACGGTATCTCGGATGGAAGTTCTTAAATAAAGAAATGCTTTGAACACGGTGTCAAGCATTCTACTTTTCGACTTCCAGTCCTACACTTACGTCGTGTTAATAGACAGTCGGTCGCTTGTGGCAAGACCCTGTAGGAGTATGTTATCCCAGCTTACAAAAGTGTTAGAAAAATATCACCTAATTTTCAAGAACATTGTATCGCTGCAGCTACTTGACGGAAATAATGCTAATCCTTTGTGTTTAGGGACTGTTTCAATACAACGCTTGGTTGTAACATTTCCTGTATGAAATCGGAATCACCCGGAAACTGGATAGATGATAATGTAAGCACGCTTGTCCACTGTCAACTGGATTGTAAATATCCTGCTTTGGAGCTCCATAGACCATGACGAATTTTTGACAAGATGGGAAGTTTTGTCTTCAGCGTACTCCGGCTCTTCTTCAAGTTGACGTTGCTAGCAGGCATGAAACGGAGCGATGGGGAAAATTGAGAACCCAATATATTCAACGAACAACCTTTAAGTAATTTGAAACCTATATTTACATCATATATAACAGTAGCTGCTTCGTAACAACGATTGTTCAAACAGACCAGTTCGTCCAACTTCCCAGACGACTGAAAATAATTCCGTTTTGGGATCAGACGGTTGACTCGATAGTAACCGTAAGGAGGACTTCAAGAAGTTACCACATTCTGAAAGATCTGCGACCATGTGTTTTTTCAGGCAAATGACAATCTTATTGTGTGAACCCCGACCCAGATGCTTTTTTGTGACAGTTTACAACAGATGGTGCAGCAAACATAATGATTAAGTAGCACAACACGAAGATGCAACAAAGAATTTGATTGCGAAAGAAATGAACAGAATAATCTCAGATCACACTTTATCCCCAGAAATAGCAATCTTTTCCGGTTTTTGATCGAGCCAGCTACCAGCAATAAGCGGAATGCTGATTGTTTGACGTGTTGTTGAATTTTGCTTTCAGCTTCATCCTGCACTCCAAACTGTCCAGAATAATGTTTTACCTTTCTTCCGTCATTTGGAACTTGAAGTTGCTTTTCAAATCAAATACCTATTTCTCTACAAATAGCCACTCGTATTCATGGTTGTAGAACTCATATTGGAGGTTGTCTTTAACACTTCTGTCTTCATTCAACAATTTGGTTGTTTGATAACAGTCAACTTGGAATAACCAAGCCTTAATCCGCTTTACTGCCTCCAGCGTGATGCATATGGACTAACTACTAGAAATCGTACATAGTCATTCGTGCACACACACGCGTGCCTAACTACGACCCCTAGTGTGCGATGATATTCGAGCAGATTGGTGGGCGTCGAAACAGCTGACCAAACCGTCCGCAAAACAGATTGGCGCCCCACAGAGCAAAAGCCGCCCGCTAATGTACGTTATAGCGCCTGCAGTTGCTTTGGTTCATTAGAGATATGCGTGGCGTGATCGACACATTCGGGTGCGTGCCTATCGGGCCCCAGAGAGTAGTCAGCCTAGAATGGGCTCCTTCCACACGAGACCGAATGAGGTTGGAGGGTGTGGCGTGTTGCTAACACGTTTCCAAAGTCCGTCTGTTTCGACCTCACCAAATTAGATAAACACACGAACAAGCAGCACGTATGCGGACAAATCTGCTTCAGCAACAGTAACAGAGTGACCGCTATGTGCGTGCAAAATGCCCGCACAGATATACACACGAGCCCTCTAGTCCGTTTGGTTTAGGGGTGCTATGTCTGGACTCTGCGGGAGATGAAAAGAATTGCTGCTGCCGTAAATTCTGCTACTCTGTGGGTTGTGCTTACCGTACAGAGGAAAAACAAGCGAATACACAGAATGAGTTACGATTGTACAGCACATTCAACTAACCACCAGTACTATGACAGGAATAATAAGCAGACGAATATTGGACAATATTAAACCCGCATATATGCACACGCACACAATCGTTTACCGACAAAGCGGGCCGATTTTGGAACCCCGCTGCTCTCTGTACCGGAAGCCGATGGCGAAGTTGAGATACCATTTCGATTCCGACAGCGACGACTCCCTTACACTTGATGGCGGTTACCACCGGCAATGGCCACATACCGCCGTTCAAAAGACATGCAAAATTTCGGCACTTTGATTGGCATTCGTTGCCTGTGATAGAAGCAGTAGCCTAAATGTTGGTTACGTCCTCTGAGAAATTGTGATCTGTACCCAGCGTCTTGTTTTACGTGCAACCAATGACAGTCAGAATAGTTTAGATATCCCGCGTCTTTCGCATTACAGCCAGCAAAGGATTATATATATATATATATATATATATATATATAATTATCCACTTCTCAATTCGTTATGCTGCCCTCTTCTATTTATTTTCACTGTATTTATAACATTTTGGACCATCTACGAACGTGTTGCATGAACATATTTTATGGAAGTGAGTACTGATAGCATTCTGATGACATATAAGCAAAATGTAAACAAAAACAGTTTGATGAGACAGTCAGAATAATTCTGTAACAATGTCCAGACACAGTCTTCTGCCTGCTCACACTCATACAATTTTTCACTGAGTTTCCTCTCATCCAGAACTTCTTAAAGCCTAAACCCATTTCTATATACTTCAATGGGCTGCTGTATGTGTAGCAGTGTGGAACTGTCCGTTGTCTTGATATAAAACTGAACTCAAATTTTGCGATTAGGCTGCCAAGTGTAATCCAGCTTTTTGTCTCCTTATGATGGTGAACGTGCAATGTTGTTCATAGGATGAATTTCATCTCTCATGGATGTACATATAATTCCGTGATCTAAATGACTATTCATTAAAAAGTTAACGATTTGTAATGTGAGCCGTTGATCTTGTTTTGCTCAGAAACGCTGCCACTGGGTCTAAAATTTGTGAACGAATAGTAAATGAAGGACTAGAAAGTGCCTTTTTCAAAAATCTTAATTTACTGCGAATATTATCCCTTATTTCGTAGAGTGCGATTGATTTAGCTGATATTTCCCACAGTGTATAATTACAAATTTGACACATACAGAATATATCTATTCATGCACTGCCCCCGTAGTTGGCCTTAAATGTTACAAATCTATGTAGGAGTTTGAGATCTTTCTAAAGAATGCAGCAAAAAAATAATCTGAACAGGATAGCAAGACTAACTGGGAGGTACACAGTCTTTGATGGATTCTGGAATGAAGTGACGAAGAATGGGAATATGTTCAAGAGAAACTAAATGGAAATTTGGCTTCCTGACTTCATAAGAACGTCGTGGGTGAATAATGTGGAAGGTAGTAATTCTCATGTACTGTCTGGAATTACAGAAGCCTTGCTTACGTAACCTCTGATGAATCCGGAGTATTTGATATTGACAATTATCATTCATGGTCGACGACAAAAATCCACATGATTTGTTGTATTCATATACAGGTTACAAGCTTGTGTTCATTTGTTTAAGCCAAACCAATCGAACTAAGTTATTCTTTAAGCTATCAGTACATACTTAATTTTTGCTCACTAGGCTCTCACAGTAGTCTTATGAGAAACGTTGCGTCTATTATATCTGATAAACTTTGATGCACATCAAAATTTCCAGTCAATATAATGGTGCCAAATGGAAGAACACCTCACAAAATTCATTTCATGGGATGTGTAGACCATAACGATATCTTGTACAGATTAAATAACGAGGGAAATTACAACAAGTGGTTCTAATAACTTGGCCATCTAAAACTCTCAGATTCTGACATAATGAATTAAATAACGCAAAATACTGAGATTACGTGGTGGCTACTGTTACTACTATAGTTTGTAACTGAGGCTCGAAGCAATATGACTACATGCTTAGGCAATGGATATTGCATCTTTGTGGCTTACTCCTGTGTATCTCACAGCTTAACTGAGAAGGGTTTACTGGACATGGTTTTGTCCTTCTAAGAAACGCGGTTTACTCATTCTGAGGAAGTTACTGACTGTAACAACGGATAGTAAGGCCCAATGTTTACTTCTGGAGATAGTGACTGTGACAGTCAGATTACTTTTACAGTACAATCAATCCATTTCGTTTTACCATAGTTTACGTTATATGCCAAAGGTTTCGTTTACATTCAGCCGTTTCAATTTATTTTAAATGTCACGAAAATCGATATATAACCGCTCAAAGTTGAGAAACTGTGAGATCATACAGGTCTCAGTTCTCCTTCTCTGATCCTGTTCACTATTGGTAAAAATTAACCATAATCATACAACAGTTAAGATGCGCCTGTGACAAACTTGCGTATCTATTTGTCATGATTGCGGATGCCTTATTAGCAATGATCCTTCAGTAAGCTTGTGTGCCTTATCGTGTTAATCCATCTTCTAAGAAATAATGAAAGTCTTTGAGAAATCGATATTGTAAATATTGGGATAAGTTCAAATCGTGTTCCTATGGCGATGTCTAAAAGGTGTCAGCAGACATCACTTTAGTCTGTGGATCTCATTCTATGCATAAACACACATTAAGTTGAACGTAGTTATCAACGTACGTCTAAGAGTGCTGCCAGCTAAAACCCTCGACGGATTGGTAGGAAATCGTTTGGTTTCTACTGCAAAAAGTATTGCACGTATTCAGCATAAAGGTGAGAGTATTTTTATACACATTTTTCCCATGTACTGACAGCAACTCATTATATACACTTTGCCAAATTTCACATAAACTGAAGTCCGCCTAGTCCAATTCATTAGCAAGCAGCCTATTACCAAGCTCTGAATTCACTCAATCAAATGAACGTAAGTCCGGAAAAAAGGAAATCATAAACGCTATTTCGTTCGATTTACATTATGCTAAATTTTGATGCTGACCACTAAAACAAGTTTAAACCGCACAACAATTCATAACTGAATGACATTCGTCCACTGATGCAAAACAATTACCATTGCTAGGGCAGTCGGTGGGGAATAAACAGTTCCTTTTGAATACAGAGTGACGTTATGCTTCCGATGACAATCCGCTCGGCGTGCCATACAAGTGAAGTAAATGTTGTGTCGATATACCTGAACCCTTTAGCCGTGGCAATTTGGTGGCGTATCAGCATTAAATATCGTGTATTAGCTGAGACAGACCACTTACAGACTGCGTTGCTGGAGAGAAGATGACTAACATAGCTTCCGTTGGTCGCGTTATATTACATTTAATTCGGTTCGGCTTCCGTTCACCGATTGTGGTCTGTGACTAGCAATCGGCTGTGCTAATATAAGAGACTTCACGTACACGACGACTTTGGTAGAATATGTGCGGTTTTTGCGGACGGAGGCAACGACTTTTCGGATGCAGGTGTTTGGATACGAGCAGTTCTGTAACACGATAACTATTTGAGCGCACATGCTTCCGCATCTCGCTGCTCTGGCAATGACAGAGATGTACACCAGTACACGATTTACATTTCTAGTGGTTTGGATTTGATTCGAGAGATGTAGTCCTCTGTAGTATGTAGCTGAAAAGATTTACTAAAATATATTGTGGTACGAATAGTCCGGCGAAACGTTTCTGACTTTGGTTTTCAACTTCAGCACGCGACTTGAATGCTTTACAACAACTTTTGAATACATGGAAATTAAAAGTCACAACCTGGAGATGAATACACAACTGGTCGTTTGCTATACAGCAACAGAACCGAAAGTCAAACGATTATAACTGTCCCATAATGCTCCCTATAGAATCAAGTGTTAAAGACTGATTTTGAACAAGCAACATTCGAGGAACATTCACATGGAATGATGTTTTTATAGTGAACTTCAGAAAATAGTTGCATTCTCACAAATGTGAGCCCGTATAAATGTAATGTGTGCAAACGAACACGATGTTCAGACCAACAGAATGCAAGAATACAATAATAGCCAAACCGAAAACACATTTAACGGAAAGCACGATATGCTTATCGGTGTAGATGCAAACATCCGGCAACTGCAGACGATCTAAAACTAAGAATTTACGTATAGTTATGCAATACAGACAAAGCGCATTACGACTAAACTGAAAATCGTGTAAACTAACGCTGTGAATGAGGCTATTAAACTTGCAAGTCGTAACACTGTTACTATCTGGATTAATCAGCATAAAATTTGCTGATCAGGTCACTGTTTACGGAAAGTCGGTTGTAATTTAGTGTATGCCGCCAGCAAAAGATATGGCTTACTATCTGTTCTGATAAACCTTCACGGTTGTGATTTTACCACCGCATTCAAATAAATTTCAACTGAAAAATTCTTCCCATCTGTTCTGTCTGAGTGTGATCTAACAAAAAACAAAGAACAGTTCACATTTCAGTGCGGGTACAAACAAATCAAGAATGTCTTAACTTTTTCCAGTTTCCAAACTCATCCACTTATTCTGGAGTTTGAGTATAATCTCTTGTAATCCCATCGTGTTAGCAACACACCCTTGCGCGACTGTACGAAACGATTCGATGTTTGCAAAAAAGTTATCCTGCTCTCAATCATTCGTTCAAATTGTCTGCTTCGTAGACCACAAAGGGTGTGAAAAATCCTGAGCAAGTTTTATTTAAGTGTGCAGAAAATATCGCTTTTCTAGCTCAATTTTCTGTTTGCCTGATGGAGTTCTGAGCAAAAAACAATCATAGTTCGAGCGGATTAGCTAAAGAACAGGAATAAAAATCCGTTTTATTATTGCTTACAATATATGGCAGTGTTGTTTTCAGCGTTAGCTGTCCAGACAATCGTTTTGTATAAAAGTTCTAGTTCCATTCAGTTGACAACGTCGTTTAACTGTACAACCTGGTGCTGATCATAAATGTTTGTGATGAATGTCTAATTGAAAATCCCCAAAGACTAAAGAATAACTGGGTTGGCACTAGATAGACAAGTAATGTACTAGGTTTTGTGTAGTGTAGAATAATCGGCTCAAGTACCGAGGAATATTCGGAACGATTCCCCTCTTTCAAGTTGGTTTCCAACCCGTTCTTTATACACTTCACACGAGTAGAACTCTCACCACCGAAACATTTTCTCTCGGATTCAACTCAAAATTAAAGGTTTTATGCATGAGGGTGATGCTAGTCAATTCTAAACTTCCTTACCGGGCTTCTACACTAATGATTGACCACAAAGTGGTTTGAATTCAAAACTGAAAGTGAGAGTTGATAGTGCAAATATCGATTGAGAAGCTATTCTGTTAAGACTGATGGACGTGTGTATAACAACAATGTTTGATACTGGGGGGTGGTTGCACTAGCGCTCTTATTCCTTGTCTCGACAACGCAAGGTAATTGACCGTCCAGTTGGAAATTCGTAACTCTCTTTTTGCAAAAGAGCTAAACGGTTTGTTTGAGTGCATTCAAACCTTTACGTGGGTCCGCGTGAAGTGGTGCATCACTGGAAGAAGAGATGGTAATCATTAATATGAACTTAAACTCGTGAGACCTAGTCACGTGGTTTCTAAACGTTCGTGGCAAAATCAGTACGCCTGCAGGTAATGGAGGCAATATAAACCGATTGCAACAGCCTGTGCAACTATTAGTAGACGACATTTTGACCCGCTTCAAGTGCGTCTCACACACTGAATAGATCGGCTTAAACGATTTGGCCAGGTTGGTCGGTTGGTTTGATTTGACCGGCTGTGCAGCGATCGTAGATGAACAAGCCTTTATTGAGCCTCGAGCTAACCACACCCGGATACGTTCGGGTCATCACCGTGTTGTGTATCGAACCCTTCTAACTGTGACGTGTCTAGCTTGAAGATGAAACGCTGAGAATAAGCTCGTATTTTACGCGCTGCTTCTCATGACTAAACGGTTTGTGTTAGTCCCGGTCACTGGAATCTAACAGTATGGCGTACTTTGTATGAGAAAGTAGACAAAAATGCTAACGAGTTAATATATTACTATTGTAAGATGCTGACCTCCAAACTTACGCCATCTGTTTTATCTTTGATTAACCACTTCAGATAGAAGTTCTCGGAAATTTGTTTAACGTTACTTACTAAACATCCTATCCCCCAGACTAGTGATCCTATAAGAATTACGTGAGACTGGATGATTGGGATCATTTTTGT
>LUCH01001098.1:133561-151316 GCA_013368495.1 Paragonimus heterotremus
ATACCTCTAGCATGTATGGTCAACGCATAACCGTAGATATCGGACAGACTCACAAGTTCCTGTTATACAAAAGATCGTTTGGTCAACTAACGTGCGAGCTTGGGGTGTAAGAACGTGGGCTTACGTTGGGTTCCCAGTCTGGATTTTTTTAATAAGCAAACTACTGGCGGAATGCTCTGCAATTCTGTGTGGAAGTTATCAGATTGATTAGTATGGGCTTCCAAACCAAGTGTCTCATGGATATACAAGGTAGACTGGAAGCCATAGAACAAGTGGGAAGCGTTGTTGATTACTTATCAAGAAGTCGTTTGTAAGAATTAATATTACTATCACGACTCACCTTTGCGCTACTCGCTTTAACTAGGCTAGATTCTAAATGTGTAGGTAAGACCGAGTTAGATGAAAATTACTTTTGTTCAAGCACAACCTGCTGACCAAAGACCCTCAAATTCCATTGCCAAGCATAGGCGGCTCCCCACTTGGCTATATGTAGTAGTTTTGATGCGAAACAATTAAATTTCCCGCTAGTTGGTTCGACAGTTTCACACTCATTGCCGATTGCACTATAAAATTCAACTCACAGCTAGCAGAAGCACAAAGTGGCTGTTCATATTCAGCAAACACGGGAACTTGTTTACACCGTATAACACAGTTCTGTAGCAGAGTTTATGCGTCTGTGATTCTATCTACAGTGCGATGACTAGGTTGAGAGAATTAGGCATCATTTGGTTGTCAATCAAAACTACATCTTGACCACCGTTTAACTTGCCTCTGATTGACAAATGAATAGCACCGTGGGTGCACACTTTTTCCGCCCGTTCTATCCTAATCGCTTCGTGTGCGTCCTGCTGATCGATCAGTACACACACATACACACACACACGGAAGACAGATTGACAAAATGAATTGACTGATGTGCGTACAACTTGGTCTGCCACACTGGCGTAATGACGCGCATAATGGCGGGGGACATAATGTGACAGTTCAGATATGTTTACTGCACCGGTTTGGATATGAAGATTTGTAAACCTGTGAAATAATCATTACTCATTATTATTTGGAACTCGGCGTCGCCGAGATACAGATAAAACAGTTTACACTAAAAGCCTGTATTTCTTCGTATAAACAAACCCGACTTACCAAATACAAAATTCATTAAGTTGCACAGAAGTTTCTCTGGTAAATAGAAAGTGGTGTTTACAAGAAAGACGAATCACCACACAGTAAAGCATGTTCGTCAAATTTCTTTTCATTATAGCATGCAAAGTATAGCGACGAATAGAGATTTTCCGAAAATTATTTCATATGAGTGGTTCTCATAAACTGTTCAGTTACCTGAATAGAATAGTCAGAAGATATAAATTGCGATATGCGTTCATTTCGCAAAAGTTCGATCACAAAATAGTGTGCTAAGTGAATTCTTATCGTAAGTTGTGTCTTCTGGCCATTCTGGTCAAATTACTTAAAGAAACTCAATGCTTCACGTGTTCAGATGACACTGGATGAAATTTCAGGTCTGGTGGCAACCAAGAACATAAATCTTTGGGTAGAAGTTTAGACAATATTGAATAAAACTCGGGCAATTTATATTACTTTCTATATGTTTGTTGTTTAGCAAACTTACACTAATCAACCGATTCGACCCCTCTCTTCAATCAGAACTCCCATCTGCCACACCGAAAATTATCGGTCATACACAAAACCATACATTCGTCACCGATACAAGTGCCTCGCTTGTGGCCCAGATTCGGTGTGCTTGTCACGAACCGGTTATTCAAGTGAGTTGTCCACAGTATCTCGTTGGTTAGGAGGTTGAGCTGCTCAAATGCCCCTGTTTTTTAATCAGTTCACCGCGATTGTTTTCATGGTCATGTGTTATCCGACTTATAAAATCACGTCGAATGGAAAAAGACATTGAGATAGTATGATTTACCGCCCTCCAAAAGCGCTTACTGTAAAGGAATCGTTTGAAATGTGTATATTTCGGATCTGATTTCGTTCATAAATATTTGTTGTATTCTAAACTAGTCCGTTGCACTAACTGTATCTACCATGATGACACATAGGTAAAATTAGTCAGTAGTCGGGTGAGGGCTATGACCATTGACATATAGGTCACTGACCTATAGATCATAAAAAAGTTGCATTCTTGGCAGAAGCTAGTAAGTCTATGCAAAAAAGTGAAATTGACCGTGGTGTGTAGGTCAGTGATTGAGCTTTCTAACCAGTCGACGGCTGTAAACATAGTTGGACGCTGAGCTTGTTCATTTCGCTGAGTGCGGTTACGTTATATTGCTGAAATCTGAGAGGTTTGTACATTACCTAGTTACACGGCTGAATAGTTTGGCTCTAGTAGGAAATAGTGTCCATCTTCAGCCGTCAGAAGTCAGAGGCACGCACCTACAGTTAGAAAACAATTCACATTTCGTACGGAGAATTCATTCAAGTAAATGTGCCCCGTAATACTGACCGACATACAAATAAGCACGTAAGCATGTGTACGCAATGCTGCATTGGGTAACTCCTTTGCGGAAACACTTATCAAAACCATAGGTAGAACAGGTTATGTGGATTAACATGAGATCATGCCCTCTCAGAGGAAGACGGCACGATAGTCGCACTGAATCAAAATCTGCTAACATGTGCACTGACCGCAGAGCAATTCACTAAAACCTAGAAAATCATTCGTATGAGCCTTGATGTCTAATGATTATTTCAGACTGGTGTAGGTAATGAATTAGCAACCGTATTTGCTGGGGTGCAGTATACATCATCTCTCCATATTTAAAGACAAACCTTGCTCTCTGTGATAAAGCTATGGTTTTTCTAGAGAGCGAAGGTGACGAGTCATATAAGTCGGAGTTAGTCACCTGATGGATACTACCTAACTAAGGGAAAGTTGAGTGATTCTAGCTACAGGAGCTAATGCAGTTCATCTGCAAACGTTTCATCCATCTGAGTAGTCTCATTAGCCTGTTGATGTCACTGAATAGATGTTCATAAGAATAACGAAAACATTGAGTGCATTTATCAACCCTTTTCACTCAAGACATCTTAAAGACGCCCAACTATTTATTAAAGACAGGCTTCACAGTGTGTATGCACTCAGTTCTGCTCCACCGGTTGGAGACTTGAGCACTACGGGTGGAACATATTTGACCATCACCGTTTGCGCTAGTTAATGGGTATCAAATGGTTTGACTATGTGGGCAACGCACAACTCCCCTTTATGAATATTCGGGAAGTGTGTGAACTCGCAGTTGATAACTAAAGTATTAAAAATGTAGAATCAACTTTGGTTGGGACACGTGTCATATGCTGACGAAACATGTACTGTATCGCACATTTTTTGACGTGACTGCTGATCGCTGGATGGAAACCGCAAACTAGTAGGAAAGTGACACAACCATAGGCTATGAAACCTGATCGCCATGCTGAACAAGATTGGTAGATGCGCCTGCCAGAGTTAGAAGGTTGTGACCACCCACACTGGTATGTGGAAACTCTCCCAGATCTAACACTGTATCATGGGCATCGAGGAGCTGGTATCCCGAAAGGTAATGTCTCTTCTCATTTTCATGAATCTTCGATTTTTGTCTAATTTCATATCACTTGTACTGTTGTTCTGGTGATCAAGAGTTTGTGTGTCCGAATCACAGCTACGTGAATCAGTCTATGCAGCCTGAAAATATCACATCCCGAGTGATGTCGTGCAACTACGCATCGCCAGCTGCTGAACAGAGCAATGGTAAACGGGGTTGATATTTACTGGACCGACTTGTAAATATTTCATTACCACATTATCGTTAACCTCACCATTAATTGACAATCCTGTAATTCATATAGATTGAACACCACCCACAAGTGATCGCAGCTGCCGCATTCCTATAGACTTTCTATTCACCTCCTGTAATTTCTAAAACGAACTACAAATAAATGAGAGTCACTTCGTAGCTCTCTTATTTTTCGTTAGTTTACGATGAGATCTCATTAGTGATCATGAGCACTTGTCTACCTTACTGTTTTTCCCAAGGCAAAATTGTGTTCCTCAACGTGTTACACTCACGTTGGTTGGCTTCCAAGAAGTCAAAATACTCTCTACCAAAATGAATCATTTTCCCCGATGAAACATTTTTCGCGCTACCTAACAGGTATTTCTAGTACATATTTATCCTGTCTTTGGGAAAAGATTAACAGAAAGAGTTATAACCTACTTCGACCAGTGTGTTGTTCTCTAGTAGTCTATCGATCGACTTGCTGACGATCTACGGAATAACTTGTGGCAGTTAAGGCGTTACATATGAGGTACCGCTAGCTGGTAACAGACGATAGTAACAGATTTAGTAGTTGAAACTTATGAATCTTTGTCTTCTGCTAACCTAACACCAACGATTGAAGGGATCAAACGAACTTAACTGATTGACTTTTCAAACCGACCCTCAACGTACTACCTGCATACAGGTAGAAGTCAGAGTAATTTTGACTGAAGACTGTACTTCGGAAGATGTTAGTAACCTTTCTTGATACAAGCTTCCACCTCATAATCCGCTCTCTGCTATAACCACATAATGCACCCATCATACATAGCAAGATGTTTCAACCCACACTGGACTGATGACTGATGATTAGATGACGATTGACCAAAACCACGTACACCACGAAAATTCTGATGTTCAGCGTATTCGTGTATGCGCACGTAAGTGTTAGTGTGTATATGTATAGTGTGTATAGCTACACGTCCGTAATGAACCATCCAGAATCACGGCACAAGTTGTAATAAATCGTCAGGAATAAACCTGTTCTTTGTACATAGAAACAAATGATCACATCCCTTGCTTTCCCTTGGTAAATAGTACTTTATTTTCTTGGACTCTGTCTTACACTTTTCTGCATTTGTTTATGCTCTAACCTCACATTAATCTACGTAATCAGTTTAACCCTTGCCCTTCTAATTTTCAGAATCCACGTCACTGTGTCCACCATCTTTCATTATCACACTTTTGACCGGTAGTTCCTGGGATTTCCACATCAACACCAACGTTCTTAGCAATGCAATCAACATGCTACTGAGTCCAGAAATACAATGATTTCTGACTAACAAACGTACCATCTTCGCCTCCTGTAGCCATGTCCGCGTACCATAAATAGCTTGTGCCGTTTCCTTCGTAGTAAGTGATCAGAAGCGAACGAACTGTCCTTGTAGAGGACACCTGACGCTCTATTACTCGCTGTTTCCACATCCACGAGGAAGTTGGTTTACTTGATAAACAGAAGGAGAGAACAGTGTAATTTATTCCACAAGCCCGACGATTGGGAATTGGCAGATGACAGTTGGCGCGTTGTCCAGTAGGGTAAATGAAAACAGTTATTCCAATTGACTGACAACAGTCGACCATCTCTCGCGAGTAAGCCTTGCGCTGGGAGACCGCTAGATTTGAAAAAGCCCAGTGGAAGCAAACTTTTAAAAAACTGAACGAAAGAGTACGTTCAGGCATACATATTAAAAGATAACCGAACATAGTTTGGGTTGAGCCTTCAGAAAATTTGAAGCGCTTTGAATCTAAGATATTCGGTCTTGATTGTTGATAGCAGTTAAACACGTTTATATGTGAGCACTTGGTTAGCTACAACGACTGAGTGGGAAGAGGCAACCATGTGGTGAAGTATTCGAGTGCATTCGACAGGCAGCTTAACAACGTAGTGAGGATGTTAAGACAGTGCTCACAGGCAATTTTACTGGTGCACCCTGGTTTTCCGATGTGTCCCCGCGTCATTCCCGTCATGTAATTTTAAAACGATCAAGGGAGCAAAAACAAAAGACCAGAGTCTTGTCGACATTTCATAATAACGGTGGAACATAGTACTCAGACGATCCAGTGAGTAGGATCTCGCAGATGAATAAAAAGTGCCAGTATTTGAGTGTAATAATAATTCTTCATGTCCAGAAACAAGAAACATGGCAGGTTGGTCGGGAAAAAATATTTATCATGAGTGGCATGTGCCACAATGAAACTGTCGTTGTATGACTGATGATGAAGAACTGAACATACCTATAGTGCGAAGTGAATGCTGACGATGGTGTTAGTGCATTGTTTCTATCATACAACAAAAACAGCTCTCCAGACCGACCTTCGTTATCGATTGCGGTAGTAATTTTACTAGCAGTCCGCCAGACCACTATGGCACTAGCAGCTTATTTCAGCCTGAATAGATTTCTGTGCCTGGAATGAACACTTATTCAAGGTATGCACCGTACACTCCAAATGATGGCCTGTTCTCGATTAATCGAAATCACACAATCAAACCAACTGACAATAAATACGGATGGCGCCTAGTTTACTAAACTTTTCCCAAGGCACACTACAGTTGCCAAATCAGCTGTAATTTCTATAAGTACAACATATTACATTGTGTGCTGTTTACTTGCGGTTTTTGTTTTCGATTGACACTTTACATACTTCCCGTGCATATGTGACTGCTGATGGTAGTCTTGATCAACTTGTAAGGTGTCAAGTTCTAGGACCAACACCAGGTTTCTCAGACCCTGGTCTTCTGACTGTCCCTCTGTGACGTCATGCTCCTCTTAAACCGTTTAACCGCAAGACTAAATGGTGCGATTGACCCGAGAAATTCAGGAAATATTTCAGGTGTCTTGGGAAGAACAGTTGTTCACAAATGAAAAGCTGAAATGTCATCAGTCAACCTGCACTTGACTCATGTTTATAAGTTGGTCTTTATTTTACACCGGTGCACAGTGGAAGGCTCGAAACTCTACAGATGAAATAACAGTAATATTTATATAAATTTCGTTGAACATTTGCCTAGCCTACTGATATACGCATGATGGTTTTTAGCTTCCCGCAATTTTTTGTATGACAGGAGTCGATCTCAGAGCTTCTAGTCCACGTACTGGTGAACCACGAATTCACTAACCACAAGTCATATCTAATCAAATAGTCGAACTTAAGGGTTCATCTTCAAGTCGTTGTTAAACATCTTCTGAGACAAACAAAATGTCAATTCGGTAAGTTATTATGTCGTTGATTATGATATCTTTATAGTGCTCAGGTCACGAATATTAACGTTATCTCAAGTCCGATCAGAAGGATTTCAAATACAAGAAGATAAGAGTGAATATTTTGGTTACATTTGCGGCTCAAAACACAAAACACAGGACTGAAATTCTAGAGACCTTAGTAAAGTGTTCTCAGCTCAATTTTTGCAACCGGTAAAATGTGGTAAATGCGAACAGTTCATCAGTTATGCCATACTTTTGTATGTACAAACTTTTATTTGGTACCTTGAACCAGAGTGAGTACATTAAGTGCATTTTTTTTTAAACAGTGGCTCAAACGTGTGGAACCAGATGAACAATATTCAGGGGCAACAAAGATCCCTTTACCGAACGCACGAGAACAGGAACAAAACGAGCTGTTTGTCGTACTCGGGTCCTGGGCCGGATCCCCCGCAGTTGTGGACAAAACTGTGTCACATTTGGCAGAAGTTAAGACATCCAACGTGGAGGGCGAAGCGGACACCTCGTCTATCTATCTGGCGAAACACAATTCAAAATTGCCGGTGGATCAAATTTTTATCACTCGAATCCACTTTCAAAAACCATTAGAAAAAGAAAAACATTCCGGAAAATATGTTGTAATGACTATGAGTCTAACAGACGTGAAAAGCATGGAGTATGCCGTTATGTACGTTACCATTCATGAAGGTAAGCATTTATGAAATTAAGTAGTCAGCTGTATAATGTTTAAAGGTGAAAATATACTGCTTAGTCCCTAGCTGGTTTCGGATATTACAGCCTTTCAACCCTATTTCGTTAAACAGGAAAAATCGGTAAACTCGCACTTCAAACGACCCAAACTATGTTCGACTACCTCTGACTATGTCTGCTTAAAAACACTCCGGCATCCAGTACTTGGAAAATTTGCTTCCATTGAGATTTTTCACATATAGTAGTCTCCCCGTACAATACTCACTTGCGAGAGGTGATCGACATGATTTCCGACTGGAGGTGTGTTTTTGTTGATGGGAAGTCCAATGATTCCTTAAAACTTGATAAAATTTGGCTAATAAAAGGAAAATCAAATTCGAACAAATCAGTTAAAATCTGTTTTCGGAAAAAATTAATAACCTCCAGTTGTTATCCATAATTTCCTCTTCCGACTTCTGTCAGCCACGTTGAACATTAAGTCGAACTACTGTTCCGGAGGAAAGGTACCGAGTTGGTCACAAATACGACTGGGCTGGTCATGTAGCATAGACAAAATTACTTTTCCTACAGACACCTCTCCATCGTTATCTTTAATTGTATCTGCTGCTAGTAAACCAATCTCTTAATTAGATGAAATATATTATTGTGTAAAACGTATGTGCAATAGGTGATAGACCCAAATCGGTTTACTTAACAAGCGTTCGGCCAAATGGAAAGTTGCCATAACCCCTTCTGCGTACCACTTCAAACTAGCAATATCCGTAGCAATTTCGTCCAAGAGGTTTCGGAGAATCCTAGAAGTGACGAACCCAGAACCACTTGAGGGCATTTTTTCCGACAACTCTTAACAGTCATCCTCCTTCTCTGATTGGTTTGCTGTTATTTTGCACTCCAAGTAGGTGTTGGTCAATGGTATGTAAAGTAAATGGACTTATGAGTTGATGAGTCAAAACATGTGAACCGTACGTCATAGGAGTTTTCCACCTTAACTCAAATTAATTATTTGAACTTGTTCCTTCATACCGTGAGCAGCCCACTAGTATACGTGCCATCAAAAATGGTTCTCTGTTTCCCAAATGTTATCTCCGTCGATTACATCTCACACGGTCAATGACCTGCAATTTCTGATGTCCGCAAAATTGACCCAAGTTGGATACAGCAATAGTTAAGTGTGGCTCATCATCGAGATGCAACAACATCTTAGTGGACACAAGGTGGTGGCGTCATAAACAACTACTGGTAAACTACTAGACTGACCTGAAATCTTTATTCAGATATTCCAGAGATGTTCGAAGGCAGGCTAACTGTGGGCTGACCAGCTAGGTAAAAATAACCCCTTGCTGTCAGGTTTGTAATGACATGTAAACGTACACAGGAGCTAAATAAACGTTGTTTATGATGCGGCGTTGACTTCTTCCTCCAAGTAGTGTGCGCCATTGCCTCGGTGATCAAAAACGCCGCAAATGGTTCATACGTATAAAATGTGAGTAGATCCCGTTTGAGAGAAAGGTGAACTGAAAAATAATAGCTTTTAACAGCAGGGAGATTGATCGCTGAAAAGGTTGTAGATCAATGAACAGTGCCAAGGGGTATGAGCAAAGTGGTCTTTGTAGAGACAATAGTCTAGGAAGAAGTATCAGAACAGTTCGAAAACATTACGGTTCTTATTTAAAATGTTATTTTGGGATCATAGTAGAATAACTAGTCGATCGTGTATATTCCTTTCAATGTATTTTAAGCCGTTGAGGGTGCAGATATTCAAGTGAAGCCAATATTTTTAATTGTGTGACGTTGCCTTAGGGTGATGAAAATCGTCAAATGCACGGGCATTCTTGTCTATGCACAACTTGTAGTACCACAGTAACGCAGAACAGATTGAGGACACCAAACATTAGCAATAATGTCCAGACAAGACAGGTTGGATAAGTAAATTAAGAAACAGAGTTGCAGATCTCGCAGACAGAGGTTTTCTGCCGGTGCACTTACAAGAAGTTAACAAAGGTTGATGGTTTACTGGCGGTCAATCACTCAACCCCGTAGATAGGCGAGTTGAGTGGCCGTCTATTCATCGCAACACCAAGATGGCTCAAAATTTCATGCTCAGGTGTTTGTCTGCAAATGCTAATATGAACGGCAGCTCCTTGAAGGAACTGAATTGGTTGAATAATGAAAATGAATGTCAAACCCCATATTACCACACCTACTAGTAAGTATACTAGCAATAGTGTTATTGTTGTTATCTTTCCTGGGTGACATCATCATCATCATCATCATCATCATAACAGCCATGGAATTTGATCATCTATTCCAAACGCATGTCTTTTTACGTTCTTTCAAATACGTAAACTTTTTTTTCCTTTTCAGATCTCACTTTTCTAAAAGGAAGACGGCTACTTGTTTATTTTCTGGTTCCATTCTGTCTTCTGTTTGCCGTAATCGGTATGATAGCGTACATTTTTGCTTGCCGAAGGAGAGGGCCATCTGGCAACTCATTATCTTCTGGTAATGAGCGTTGTATCATACTACGCACCACGAATTCCAGCCCTCAGACTTACCAGGTTATGTCTAATGGGAAAAAATCTTCAACTCTACAAACTTCATCTCGACATTCATCAAACAGCCAAATCACCGGAAAACAACCTTACACTCTGTTGGGTGTACAGTCACCAATGTTGTACACAGAAATTCGACCAAACGCAGCATCTAACGGATTTGAACAATCCAGTCAATTGACCGAAATGACTGGTCGTTCGGCCTACTACCCTGTAGCTGCGACCCAGATGCAAACATCTTCCGCACCAACCAATGGAGCGTACCTATGTGCGCAATATAGTCAGAATACGAGTTGTAATGGAACACTGGTTACTGGGAACGGTGCTTACCCAAACACCTCAAGTTCTACGCAGAGAAACCTTCCTTACACACCAAGTATACCTGCCACAACCATGCTTACCACTAATGGCGAACACACAGCTTATTTTCCCATCCCAAACGGAATGGGGGTACAAAACTCCGTTGGTTGTGAAGTCCAGACCATGTTAATTCCACATTACCAACCAGCCCAACAGTTTCTGACAACTGTACCCGGGCAAATAGTGAACATGCATCTTACTCAATCAAACGGGGCCGACCTCTCCTTCGATCAGTATTCCGCTGTCAGTCAGGGCCAACTGTCCTCAAGTACCTTGACGAACCATTACACTGCTCCTTTTGGGGAGTATGCCCGGGGATGTGGTCCAGACGGAGCAGAAAGCATGGCTCGCTGTCAACCGGATTTATCTCAGGCGTAACCTGCTTGAGCTTCCATTTTATTCTTACGATAAAATGGGCAACATCGCTTGGACATTTGAGTCAGCAAGTTATTTGAGTTGACGTAACCGCGTATTCCTCTCAGGGACAGTCGGAAACTCATCCTGAGGAAACAAATCCACGATTACGATGACATATCTTTCCGGTTAAATTCTTCCATAAACGCATCTGCAAGTTGTATGTATACAGTCCGACCATCCATTATGTCCCTATTGCATTTATTCACAGATTGTTTATTACAGTCGCGAGCTAAAACATGTTGAAAAAGAGCTACGGTTTTTTATACACCGTTGGCGGCCATCCATACTCAAGGTTCAAATGATCAATTCCACAACGGTCATCACTAACATCCGTACCGTGTGCCCACAAATGTGCAGTTTTCCAAGTCCGCAACAAAATATCCCGCATATTTATGACATCAACTTTTGACTACTTATGAGTAGTTTGGGATATTCGTTGTGATTATGTTGCCAGGGCCAAACCATGATCACGGTATTAGCAAATGGATCATTTTTTGGATGATTCTGTTCAGTTGACACTACAGTCAAGCCCCAGTCAGAATACTGCATTTTGCTTCACTGATTCACAACCAATTAAAGTCTTTTCAGCCAGATAATGGTACCACCGTTAGCTCTCAAATATGACCACTGTAACGGCATGCGAATCAGTAAACTCATGAAAATTAAACAAAACAATGGTTATACTAGGAACACCTTTTGTTTAAAACACAGAAAGAACCAACCGGAATGTGTTGCAACACTTGGCTCACCAAGTTCTGCTCACTGTTAAGTGAGAAGCAGAGACGTTTTCGTTCTTCAATTTCAGCTCGCGCACAGTGTGAGTTGATCGACTAGCTAACCGCATACTGCAGTTGCCCTCAATGACATTTCAGACTACAGGCAAAGCGAATAAACGTTCATCCAAAGTTTCCTTTTGGTTTATCAGTAATGATGTAACATGTCCACCGATCGACCGAACCAACGCATCTTTATGGGGGTTGTCTTCCTAAAACATAATAAGTATAACTGAATGGATAAACAGCGTGGTTGTTCAATTACGCTCTCTCGACCAATTGGCTATATGGCTAATTGTAAGGAACGCAGGGTTAGAAACTACCTGATGTGGCAGCGCTGCTAGGTGAAATTGACTATGGAGATAGCCAGCGTCAACTATCAGACAAGATTGACTTGATAAGGATGTTCATTTATATGTGGTCAAAGAAAACGTCCATAACACAATGAGGTAAAACGGTTGCACCCTTCGAAACGTCCGCAAGATGTCCTGTTGAACCATACTATTGGCAACGTCATCTGACAGTGAACCGACTGCGCTCAAACTACAAATATGCCTACGGCTCATATACTATAACAAAACGGGGTGGCATTATGTAAAAGACAGGGTGATAAAGACAAAAGCGTCGAAAGGTTAGCTGTGCCCATTTAGCAGTAAATACAACATTCCTGGCCCATAGGCGCGCGGCGGAGCTGTAGAAATCAAGGTCGTATGTGCAGCAGATTGGGTACCACAATACTTTTACGTGATTTTCCTTTAATTAGCCAGATAATCTTTAGCGGAGAAAATGAACGCACTACAATAAACCTCGACAAAAAACGATTGAAGTAAAGGAATGGATCCACCAAAGATGAACAGTGTTCATGTCGAGTCTTCGAAATGTCCCCAAAATAGTTGATGGTGCGAGGTGTTGAAGATGGAACTTAATCTAACAATGGAATGTTTTAGCCGGCTGCTAATCACTGGTGTTAAAGGGAGAACTGACATGTGCGCGCAACAGAGTTTATTCAAGAGTGTGCCACTATTTTTTATCAAGTCAAACAAAAACGCACTATACGGTTTAGTGCGACATTCACGTTGGATTAGCATATTAAGTATAAAACAATGAAAACATCACAATCTTCTTCTGATTGAGCATCCGAAGCAAGCGCTGATGCTCGGACAGACTGAGACGATTTAGCGGAACCGGGAAGGAAAGTTAATGTGTCCACCTGTATGTGCCATTAATTATGACGAGGAGAAGTTGGTATCTGTGAGTGGTAGTGGCACGTTGGGTAATGTACATGCTGGAATTGCAGGAACTACTTCAGGAGTAACGGGGGAAAGATTGGTTGCAAACCGACGTGATCAGTTGTTTGGTGACCGTATAAAATCGCTGTCCAACATCAGGCAGTCGATACCGACGGCACCATACGTTCCAGCCTGATCAATATTGAAGTAAATACCCCGGCATGACATCACTGAATGGTACAGGGTATGGAAATCCCAACGATCGTTATACCCAATCGTATCGAATAAACACGTGTGTTGATGTAAATCACGGAGAGTACGACTGGGCGTGTTCTTGTATGGGGTGAGTGAAAAGTCTTCATGTGCTTCCGAAGGTCATGAATATAGTTCAGTGGGTCAACTGTTTGAGGTGACTCTTGGTAGCATCCACCAGGTAACCGCGAAGTTGATTTGTGTGCTAGTTCTGTTGAATTGATTTCAAGACCTTCTTCTAGAGTTGATCTGATACTTAACAAGGAGAGCGGAAGGCATCCTATCCACCTGTGTTTTAAAGATCGGGCAATTAGTGATGCCTTCAGTTGTCGATGCCAACGCCCCACTACACTATTCGAGGATGAGTGATACGCAGGCGTTTTGATATGGACACAGCCAAGCATACACGTCAAATCTCGGAACAGTTGGTATTATAATGACGCGTCCCTGTCTGCGGTAACCACAGAAGGTACACCGAAATTAGCCACCCAGTGAAGGAGAAGTGTTCTGACAGTGGTCTCACTCATGGTATCTGGTGTGAGAACAGCCATCGGCCAACTAGAGAACCGAACGACACAAGTGGGCAGAAAAGCCTTTCCATCAGACTATGTCAGTGGAGCGAGAACATCTAAATGGATGTGTGAGAAACGAGAAGTCGTTGTGGAAAAATGGGAAGATGATGAAGCATCATGACGACGAGTCTTGCTAAGCTGGCAATGCAGACAGGATTTGGCCCAAATACGCATCTTCTAGTTTATACTAGGCTAAGCATGACGTTGAGAAACGAGTTTGAGGTTGACGCTTACTCCGGTGTATGAGAACGAATTTAGAAAGTCGAACAACAGTCTATGACAAGTCAGTGAAACAACGGCCAAGGATTAGATGCAGATAAGTCGCACATGATGCTGGAATGAAAGTGCGGAAGAGGGACCTTGGATAACCGGAGAGATGGGAACCATTCAGGATAAGATATATCTTTGCTGTTTGGTTATGCTCCCATCGGGTTCTCGGGACTTATTTTAGGTGATGTTAAAACCGAACCAACATCCAGTCTGGAATGAGCGCATGCGATGACATTAGCAGATCTTGAAATGTGATGAATACCTGTCGCAATTTGTGCGATGAAATTAAGATGACAGATTTCACAAGGGAGTGTTTGTCCGGCAAGGAGTTGAGTGCGTAGATAAATGATTTATGGTCAGTGAGAACAGTGAAAACCCGACCTTTTACTGGGTGCCTAAAAGAAAAAATCGGATGTTGAGGTCAGTGTTAAAATGCGACAAGGCAGCGGTTCCACCAAGTGCCTTCTTGCTAGCGGCAAACGCATCCCGAACGTGGAAACTGAAGACGATGACTTCTTTTGATTTTCGTAGAAGACCGGTTATTGGTTGTAAATTGTGTTAATGGTGTGGTACAAAACGACTATAGTAGTTGACGATAAAGTAGCTGCTTGCGTTGAGTGATTGACGATTGTTATGTGTTTTACGAAAGGTCGGTGACCACGTTCCCTGACTCTATTTATCCCCTTCTCCTTGATCCATCCTCTTCTTACACTGGAAATCTTCCTGGTAGTGCTTGAGAGCCTTTCTTGCGAAGGTTCGCAAGGCCATTCAAGTTACGCTCAACAAATCATTTCCCTCATGAACGTTAGTCTGAATGTATTATCAAATGAAACCCAATTGTGAAAAGTCAGGGATTTGGCTTAATTCAAACCAGTGACAAAAGCACCATGTCTCAACGCGACAAGTGCTTTACCAGTTGAGCTGCGAGGCCACGCCAGGAGCTCGGAAATTTCACATTAAGACTGGGTTACTCACCCGTCCCACCGTCTCATATGAAATCCACCAAATGATCCAAGGGATCGACTGCATGATGTTTCTGTCACTAGTTCGAATCCAGCGGAATATCTGACTTTTCACGAATGGGTCCCGTCTAAACTCATAAATCTGCCAAACTTATTATTATTAATAATATTGATAATAATAATAATATTATTATTAAATCTTGATGTAGTTTACTTGCGGAAACTTGTTCTCACGAATTTTTTTCCCTTACTTCCCATTGCTGGATCTTTCTTTATATGTACGCCGGTTTCAGTTACGTTTGATCGCTTTGCCATTATGTGACCTTTGCACTTGATCACATTCATGTGAACTGTTAGTCTCGGAACTTGTATATTCGGTGGATTCACTATCGAGGTTTGTTGTTATCTTTCATTTAGTTCATACTAATTTTCTTATACCTTAACATCTTATTAGTAAGAAAATCGCCAATACGACCGTCTTTCCCTTTGGATCCGAATCGGTTGCCCAGCGGGTTCAGAATTTATAGACGCTCGTTGCTTACAAGCGCGACTAGTTTAGATCCAGACTACCGGCAGACGCTACAAGTAGACCGAGCGTTGCTCGGACAACCACTAGACATCCGGGATTAACAGCTGTTAATACCAATGGAACGTCCAAGTTATTTAATGAAATCGTGGAGGTGAAAATCTCGCAAAACTTCAACCTTCGTGTCCAGTGTTCAGAAGCCCTTGAAACTGATAACATGGCCTAAAAATACCAGTGAATCAATACCAATGACGCGCTTGTAGAAGGACTAATAATAATTCCGAATTGAACAAAACGTGCGAACAATAAACTGAGATGCCGTTCGTGTTCACGGTGGTCACGACAACAACCAGGTAAACATAAACGAAATCAAAACCATGGGTAACCTGGTCCATTAAACGTTGAAAAGCTTAGGCAGCTTTGCACAGTCCAACTGGTACTTCAAGAAAATCAAAAAGACCGTTTCCGGAATAACACCAGTAGCCACACGAATAAGATGGTATACACACACTGAGTCAGTTTTGAAAAAAAGTTTTGCTATCTAACGTGATGGGAAATTCGTGGATATGGTAAATCGGATGATGACCAAGGATTGTCGTATGGTTGAGTGCGCGAAAATCACCACGCGGACGCCAATCGCCTGAAGTTTTGGAAACCATATGTAACGAGGCCGACCAACAACTGTTTGACTGTCGGATAATGCCTAGCTGATAAGCTAACGTTAGCCCACCTTGTGCTCTCTCTTGATTTCCTCAGCCGCTTATGTTAGAATCACAGTAGGTGCTAGACATGTTTTCAAGTAGTTACGATGTTACAACTATGCAGTTTTTACAAGGTAGCGCGTTTTTTACCGTGCAACTCTAATGATGAGCCAGACTCGAACCGACAACATACCCACCATGTACTTACACACCAAGCGCGCCACAATCAGAGCAACAAAGCTTTGTGGTCTTGCAAAACAACAGTCACTTAGATACCATACGACGAAGACTTAATGTTCCAGCCTTAATGCTCATGTGCGCTAACTAGATTATTTTAATTCACAGGTAAAAGGGATTAGACACAAAATTCCAATGCGAAACACTTGGTGACTGACCGTATGTTACGTGGAAATTACGAGAAGCTTTGTGAACACCCAGACAACAACTGTTAAGGGGGCTAAAGATTCAGCCGTAGAACAGGCGAGCAAGCCGATGGTTGGTTTGTCGCCGCTGATGCTCGTAAGCCAACAAACAAGCAATGAAAGTCTGATGCATCTGACGGACGGCAGGCAAACATCCCTAATGTCCCAGTTACAATTTGAAGTGGTGCTTTATGAGCATACTGTTCGTCGTACAGCAGGGGTTACTTCCACAACATTTCAAGCCTTATTCATTGTAATGAGGTAGTGCCTATCATATTAAATAAACGCCACTCCAACTTCCAGTAAGATGATGGAGATCACATTGCTCATTAAGAACCGATAGTCATTCATCAGTGAAAGGAAAGTGTAATACTCGGAATTAGGGATTTCGAATAGTCCCAGAAATCGCACTTGGATTGAAACCTCCCACGCAAGTAATAAGAAGACCTCGTACTGATTGCAGTAAGCAGGTCATATTTCCGAGACAAGAAGCCGAATTTATAGATGTACATCAGTAGTGAGGAAATCATAATCACTGACTGGCTGATCATATCGACACATACAACGTCACAACATGAACGATAATTGATGCAATACAGAGCAAACAAAATTAGCGATTAACAGAAGGCGTAACATTGAGGCTGTTTGTCCAATCCTTATGTAGTATCTTTTGACGCGACGTTTGGATTGGCCCCCCTGTTAGATCTTCTGTTGGGTTGAGTTTGAGGATACCGGTCCTACATGGAGCTGGCACTGTTTCAGAAACGAGTTGGAAAATTAACCAGACATGTTGTCGAATATAACCTAGCCCCTCATACTAACAGATTTTTGCTTTCACAGACAGCAGAAACAGAACTAACGAGTGCACAGAAACAGTACTGAAGAGCAAAGTAAGCGGTTTCGCGGCTTCAAAGTTCCACCCAGTTACCTCTAATGAGATTGGCCGTTACACACAGCAGTGAACAGTTGCTTGCGGGGCCGATACAACATCGG
>LUCH01001099.1:3849-63717 GCA_013368495.1 Paragonimus heterotremus
GTGCATGGGATGTGACATTTTCCAACTTTGCGGTCTATGTTCTCTCAGATACTTTCGATGGGGTTTGGACCTGGGTAACTCGTTAGCCTAGTGGAGGAAGCCAATATTGTGCTTCATTCTGAACTGTGCTGTCACAATAGCACAATAGTGTCTGACGATACTGCCTAGAAAGGGCCATATTTCCTTTCCATCGCCCCCCTTGTTATTCACATCAATAATTCTCTCCCCTTTATCCACATTGGTCCCCATAAGTGTGTCAAACTCTCCCCGCCTTTTTACAACAAAATTTCTGGGCTCCCTTGCAGATGAGTGGTTGTTTATTTTCTAAACTCGCATCGTTTCACGACGAGACAGAGAGACAAACTTTGATTCACCATTCCAGCTAACTTGACTTCATGTGCTACGCGCCGTATACTGCGCCCCATAACCCAATGAAATTCCAGTCAGCAATGCCCCATTTGTTGGGGGGTCGGGATCTTATCCTCTTCATGTGCAGACTTTGTCGCAATTTCCCTACTTTAGTGGACAAATGGGTATGTGCCAGACCCTCGTCTACTAATAATTTAAAATGTCTTCCCTGAAGAGCGATAGAAACATAGTCCCAACAGGCATCGGAACCAAAAGAACGCAATAGGGTTTGAAAATAAACCGTATATTTACAGTAATGTTTGGAAATGCGATAAGTACGTAGCTCTAGCCTAGTCTGGGACCAACGGTAGTAACTAAGAGAAGATTAAAAAGAAGCTCAGAGTGAGCTCTAGCCCACTCGGCGACACTCAAAGCGTGCCAAACGAAAGCTGCGTGGAACTATCGAGTAGGTGAAACAACGTTTGAAAAGGTCCGGTTTAAACGACCTTGAATAATAGAATAGAAAATGAGTCGTTAGGGGAAGAGAAAGCAATCGCTGCGTGCGACTAGCTGCACGACTGAAGAAAGTGGCACTGAGTTCGTATCAGGCCTTCTATAGCAGACGTACACAAAATCATGCTTACAGAACAAACGAGCAAGAAAGCACGGTTGCAGTCGGGATCTTTAGAAAATCTACACGATCGCTGATCACTACATTACCCAATCTGAAGATGAGAATTAGTCATACAACTTTTGTTCAGGAGCAGATGGATTTGTTATCGCGTTTCTAAATATAATCAGCCAATTTATACATGCGTGTGCGTGTGGTATCTGTGTATTCAAAACCTGATTTACACATGGAGGGTTATTCGGTATTTCTTTGATCCCTTTGAGATCCACTGTTCTGTTCACCCAGATGGTCGATCAGAACTGATTCAGCTTAGTCAACATCGATGGTCAGTTGTCGAAGCATGGACACAAATAACGGAGTTGGCCATTTACATGGCTGTTATAACGGTATTGTGAAGGTCGGATATAGCTAACTAGTTGTGGTACTGTGTAGCAAGAATGGCATTTGTACGACGGAAACTGTAGGCAACTGCAAGTGTCAACGACTGTGTAGTAAGGCGGTAGGCTGCACAATGTCAGCACAAGCTTAAGCAGATCAATAATCAACCATCCAATCAGGAGCATTACGTAACTCGATTAAATTTATAATTTGTTGAAATACTCTTATTGGCGTGTTATCGCTCGTTATGGGCGACATCACCATAACTCACTTCCTTGGTTGTCCCATCAGACAGACGTTGCTCCTGGGTTTGCTGACTACTTATGAAACCTTGCAAGTATCAGTAAATCCTCGGAATGGATATTGCTAGTTCTTGTTGACAACCGTCAGATGTCAAACCAAGGGTTTGATCCCAGTCCCCGTCATCAGTTCACATTGACAACACACACAGTAGTACAGTTTACCGAAGCCGCGATAGCCGATCAGCTCAAACTTGTTTGACGTGTTCAAAAACAATGTTCACGAATCTTTAGTCGTCCTGACACGTAGTCTTGCGACTGCAATCCAAACCACGTTGAACGATGCATATTTTTTGTTGACATTCTTAGCTGCGCCAGCCATGAAGACGTCAGGTTGAAACATCCCGCATAACTAAACATCCTGTACTGACTAGCCAATGCAACCCAATATCATATATCAACTGTTCTGTTCAAAGTGGATATTATTCACAAGCGAATGTGGCTGAGCGTTCATATACGATAATTCGGTCGTGCGTAATGTGAGGTCAACGGCAAAGTGGCCAACACGGTTGTCACATGAATTTGTGGCCGGAGTTCCAATCCTGGCCTTGACAAGAGTGTGCACTACTGATGAGCTGTGACAAGAGGGAAACTTGTGCTATCCGTATACCAGTGCAAAAGTTCTTCAGTGTGAGTGACATGGTTTGCAGTGTTGGACCGTTACTGTTTTGCTTTTAACAACAGGCGTTCCTGTTGACTTAACATAATTTCCGCCATTTTCACTGAACACGTACAGATTAATCGACAAAGCAACACAAACGACCGAACAGTTAAATTCTGCGCGCGCTTGCTTTACAAGCTGGCTCTACCAATGAGACACTAATGGATGAACAGCGACTCCGATTAGTTAACAAATCATTTCGATGGTTGCTTACACCATTGAAAAGCACCTGTATTCAAGATAGGAACAGCCCAAACTGGCGTACACTTACAGTTACCCGAATGGACGGACTCAACTGACGCTTCGGTAAACGAAAAGTCGTCCATCCTCTCAGTATGAAATCTGGTCTATAGTGTTAAAATCCCGCAGTTTTTTCCATAAGCAGTCTAAATTGCCACATGCCTCAGGTTCTGCGGTAGGAGGTTCACCGTAATTTACCGCATTAACAGCCATTGGATTCACTTTTAACTCGAACTAGTGTTTTCAAACAGAGCAATCGTTTGGAGCACAATCAGGTTGTCTTCCCAACATGCTCGCTGCCCATAAAAAGATCGTACAGTTATTAGGAGTTTTTACCTTCATGTCTCTGTAAGTGTGCTATTGTACATCCCACTTTCAACGCTGTAGGACACTCTGGACCCCTTTCTGAGAATCGCCCAAACTGGTCTCACGCGTTGTCAGGTGCTCCCCTGCTCACTGACTAATACGAAGCGCTAGTGGAAACCCATTTGGATCGCTATGCCTCACCGTCAAATCGTGTTGTTTTATTGTCCTGACTGAAAAGAAACTGAGGTCGACATTTGTATTTGACCTCTTCATAATTCGCATTTGTTATTTACTTGCGTCATAAGATTGTAATCCACTCACCTTTTTCGGTCGGAAAAGGTTTCCGGTGCAGTTGTAACACTGTATAACTAATAACAGCTGATAATTACAAGAATGTTCTGACACAGTTTGGATCCCTATGAAAAACGATAAAATGTTGAACATAATCGAGAGAATAGATTTCGGGTAAACATGTAATCATGAGTAACAGGTTGTTCGAAGTCCTCCGCATCAATTTGTTCAATCATGTATTCTCCAGGTTTGTGTAGAAAACTTGGACTTTGAGTTCCAAACAGTCCAGTTGAAAATGCGACTTTTCAGTTCAGTTCACAAGTGTGCTGGACAAACACAATCGATTCATGCTGGTTCACACTTCTCAACAAACTTTATGCTTCTGTTTCAAATATTTATTTTCGGCTAAGGAAGGAAAACGATCGTTTGGAAGCCAATTCTGTCCACTGAAGAGTTATCCACTATAAATTAACAATTTGCCTTACTCCCTAAGTGGACGTCTTTGGTTCCTAAAAGGCAGTAAATACTGTAGTCTGTAAAAAGCATGGCATGCTTGCTGTTTGTCTACTAATTCAATGGTGTAAACAACGGTAATTTGTATTTGGTTTCCGTAATATTCTATCATATTGCGATAGCTTAGAATACGTAACAGTAATAAGAAGTGTACTTAGCTCAAGCCCAGAGCTTGCTTCTACGCAGCAGTAATAATACAGCACGTCAGCCAACAGAATTGTAATGTATTCAGTATCTGTACAATGTAATTATACATGCAGTAAAACAACAATAGCATATAGTGTTCCCTTATGATTCACAATCATCACACATACCCATGACAATTTATTCATAATTGTTAGATGTCATCTAACAAAATTAATGTTCGCCATATACAAACAAAGCGCATATCAGTTCAGGTCAAATCACAGGACCTGCGACGGTTACGGAATCGTGCCCAGTTGTTTTATACTTGCGAGCTACACCGGTTTCACCATGCTGAAACAATTTTAGAAAAACAGCAGAACCTCTGTTAGTTTAAAGTGGTATTCCACTTAGGAAACCCCATAACATGGATTTTATGTGAGGCTTTATTGCAACTATTAACCACTTTAGCACGCATTTTGTATTCTCCATTGACGGTGTGTTTATCCTTAATTTTGTTGTTGGTGGTTTTAACTGTTTTCACGGTCACTTAGAGCCCAACATTTTCCAACTGAAAGTATCCGACGAGTTGGCTTGGAATTATGGTATTTTTCAGTCAACAGTTCTGTATCTTTGAGTCATACATTCATTTTTGTACATACGGTTAACACGCAGATGAAATTTTGCGGAAAATTTGAAAACAAGATCCGTTGATTCCTGAAAATGCGTTGAACGCTTTGATGTAAAATTAAATGCTGAATGTTATTTTGGCCAAACTTGTTGAATATTTTCTATTAATATATCCGCTTTACTGAAGGACGGTCGACCGTCGTCATCTTGATTTGTTAAACGTGGAGAAATGAGTAGTGCTTCAACCAGTTCTATACGAAAATCATAGTTGTCAAAGACATTTAACTTTAAATAACCGGAAAAAAATCGTTGAAGTCTTAGGAAATGCTTTTGATAAATTCTCATCATGGGATGATACAATCGTGTAAAACTAAGCAATGACAAGGAAGGTACTGATCAAGGTTGAAAAGGGAACGAAGCAATTTGTTACGCAAGAAACACTACTTCATTATGGTTCTGTTCACAGAAGACGGAGGTTTCAGATTGGTGTCATTTGGGTCAAGTAGGATGAAAAGGAATAAATTATCGTTTGGTTCGGCGTATGTTCCTGACAGTAGTAATAAGCGAATTGTTTTTGAGCACTAATTCCGGGCGGTGTAATCAGTTTGCGACAGCCTCGGTTATGGTTAGGGTGTGTTATGTGATCTTTCGCTAAGTGGTGGCCATGGCAGGGTAAACAGTACAAAATGTCCACTCCGTGTCCGTTTGTCGGTTACAGTTACAGAGCTGGGCAGGAGAGATGAGTTGATCTTCCTTCTTGTTCCAGAGAGAAGTCAAGCGGAGCAGCGTCCTCGAATTCTTTCTGATACACACTTCATGATGTGACCACAGGAACAGCCGAACGAATGCATCAACGATGAAGTAGCACTGTTGCGCATATAATCTCTATGATTAAGTGGCACTGCCCATTTTAATTGGGTTATCCCAGCACATCATGCAGCATACTAGGTACCGCTGTTCACATTACTTAATTGGCATGTTGTCAGTCCGACTGCCTCATTCTCTTTGAACAACAGTATCATGTAAACTTTCCTGTGGACGACATTCTGTCAGGCTTACATTTGTCTCTCCTATTTGTTTCGTTTGATGAATTTCTTAAACTGACTTACTAGTGAAAATACCTCGTAACTTGATTATTTACAATTATGTCATATTTTTCGTACAAAGTCTATTTACTGTGTTAGTCGAGCAACGTGCAGGGCCAATTTTCAGACTAATTGTCACAAAGGTGTGACATTGCAGATGTTGAACGTACCAGGTTTCTTATTCCTTCACATACTTGGTTGTAATGACTCCTTTGAATTGTGTATAATGGCTAAATCTAGTATTGACATTTGGCTTGTTATTCTAAGATACTCTATTCTTGTATCAAATTAAGAAGCCAATACTCAAACACCACTTTTGTTTGAGGCGATAAGGCGAAAATCAGATGTCAAGGCTGATATAACTATATAAATATTTTCTAGTGGTTTTTTTAATTCTTGAACTCTCCTTGCCTACTTCCATACTTGCGTTTACCTTCGCATGATCAAGATAGTGACATATTGTAGGTGCTTTTGGGCTTTTAGCGTTTCTACTATCTTTCGACTTATCTGCACCGACGTCTTTCCGTCTTAGTTTGTTGATGTGCCTCTGCAACTCTTGCGCCGTCCATTATCGTAGTAGTAGTAGTAGTAGTAGTAGTAGTAGTAGTAGTGTTGTGCATGGTTAACCTTGGATGCCGTGTGTCCGACGGGGGGGGGGCTGGTTTCAACTCCATACTGAACCTTAGTGTAACGCTCCAGGGAGTTCGGTCCAATACTGAATAAACTGCACCAACACGGATGTAGTGTTGTTAGTGGAATATGCGTACTGTATATCAACTGCTTGTTATGTTCCGATGGAAGTCACTCTTTTGGTACTCATTGTAGTTGCCTCTCAATGTGAACCTCCATGTCCTCGTGATACAAATTTTTAAAACAGAATGCCAAGGTTTCCATCCTGCACTATTTTTTAGATCGAGTTTGTTTGTCAGAGAAGTTGCTTGACTCAGGCAAACTGCTTCGCTTGATATCAATCCATACCTGATGTTACCCGTGATCGTATGAAATAGCTGGTTACCCAACATGATGAAGTTTCTCAAAAAAGTCTTAAGTCATCAATTTACGCATTGGGCACCTCTGTTTTCGGTTTAGAATTCATTGACTTAGTCACGTGACTTTCCGTACAAAAGCAAGCTGTGTTCGGACAACACCTTACTGTCAACAAAAATTCCCCCAAATCGATGTATAATTTTCCAACAAGTAACAATAACACTGTCCAGAAAAGTAACCCCAAACATGGCCTCATTTTAGATTGCTAGCAACGGTTCGTTCTCAGGTGCACAATCTTTCACAGCCACATGTGTATTGTTTTCGTTTAGAGCACCAGATAATTTTTTAGAAAACGTGTATACTATAAGTAAATGGATTTCGAGAAACCTTGACTGCTCAACGAGGATCAAATTTTTGACTTGTGAACTCTCGGTTGAAATCTAAGATATATAGACAAAATTTGAAGAAAAACGTAGTCTGACATGAATCAAAAGAGCATCAAGGGGGGCAGTTTACATCCTAGCTTTAACCGCAAAAATAAAACTCGTAATTCTCCGCAAATCTAATCATTCCTATGGAGAATATTTAGTAATATAATGCACCTCATATCCGGCTCTTTGTAATGTGTGGGCCTCGGCACTGTTTCAGGATGTCAAACTGAGGCAATCCAAAATATTACGAGATTTGTTTATTAATTCAAGTAGTTTCGATGTCTGTAGTTTTTTCCTTTGGATTTCGTGAACATTTATGGGCTTTTTGTTTTAACGCCGGGAGCAAAACTTGCAACAACTGAGCTTTGTTCAGTGGGACGAGAAAACTGTGTGAATAAATTAGTTAAGATATTGTATTTTTGATAGTTCGAAACAGTGATGTTGTTTTCCGCCGTTCGGGTTGAGAATTCAAGTATTGGGATGTTCACCGAGCTTGGCATTTAGGTTGCAAACGCTTCATCATCAGTGCGTAAGTGTTTCAACCTATAGGTTTGACTGTGTGGTTTGGTGATCAAACGTTTGCAATCTAAATGCCAAGTTCGACAAACATCCCAATACCTAGATTTTTTATCTATCCAAAATGAAGAACACAAGACCATATTTCACTCCACAGTTCGTTTCAACCTGACTAACATGGCATTAACCGCACTAGGTTTATGGTTTGTGCTGATTTTCAGTTGCAAACCAAGGTCAAAAAAGCGATCCGATTTTTTTAAGAAATAAAAAGTCGGGTAATTAACAGAGTAAAAATGTGGTATATCTCTCACTAAAGTTGGTTAGATATATTTTTATTATATGCTAATAACAAATTGATTAAACTTCTCTATCTGTTGTCTCGCCATCTTGCCATTAAGCTGGGAAATCGACAATAACCCAATATATCTTACTAACGCACAAAGACCAGGGGGTTAAACCACACAAAGTTACTTAATCCCTCGATTTGATAGACAGAAGTGGCGTGCACCGAATCTTCATTTACAAACGGGGAGAGCTTATTATGATCCATCTGAGTATTTTGGAGATGAATGGAGAGAATTATGAAGCAGGATAATGTGCTCACTATTATCTCACTGAACAGATAAACTTCTCAAAGTCATAAAACTGTTCAAATTGCTTCAAGCTACGCGCGACTTTCTCCAAAAAAAAACAGTATGAAGTTTTTGGAGTAACCCAAAATTCTATAAGAATTTAGCAAAATCTAACATCGCATGGACGACAGGGGAAAATAAATTCTGTCTAAGGAATTATGAACAACGCCTCATTTTTGACAATCTATTTAGTTGAAAAATTCCTCGAAGATCTTTCGAAGTTATCCTACCACACTTACAATTACTGATGCCCTGTTGTATCTGTTATAAAAGAAAGTTTAAGCAAGCAGTAAGATGAAACAAGAGAGAAGCAATTTACCGAAAAATAATCTATCGATTTGTTATTAAACAATACCAAACTGATAAATGATCTACGGTCAGGGAGACATTTGTGAGTTTATTCAGACCATCATTAGGGGCGACAGTTTTTATTGTCGCAAAACCAAGAAGAATATATTGTTATTCGAATGTTACGTATGTGCTAGTACGTCGTGGTCACTTTTCATACTTCTCACATGACCTACCGAAATCTTATATGGCGAAAACTGGACTTTTTGCAATCACGTGGCGTCTTTCACTTATAGATATATAGATATATATAGACATATAACTGGCACTGCCTATGTTGATCGTTCGGTCGACTTCATACATTCATTTTGAACATAATTTTTCTGCAAGACAGGAGTTGTATGGAAATGCTGACAAGGCCCACTGTAATAGTCCATGTTCGATCGTTCAGGAAGGAGTCCACAGGAAGAAACGCGTTTTTATGGCGGTTTTTCACTAAGCTAACTACAACCCGTTTATTAAGATTCCGTGATAGTGGTAAATGACATATTGCTGTAGCAAGGGGAGGCAATCATTGATGTGTTATGTTTGGGGCATTATGCTTCATTACTTAGCATCGATAACATGGGTTGTACAAATTTTGCAAAAGAATCTCCACATCTGTATAATCATTTTGTCGTACGTCATAGGCTCCAAACAGAACTTGAAAGGTCAAAACTAAACTTTCACAAGAAAAGGTCAGGTTAAGAATGGCTGCCCATGCCACAATAGATCTGTAACACATCAGTATGGTAAAACAAAATGAAGTTGATGGGTTTTTGGAGAACGTCTGTTTTCCTCCAAAATTGTTTATTTTAGAGATCTATTCAGAAAATATGTCATGACTTCGAGTTTCATTTTGTCAGGCCATAAACTACTGAAACTCAATTTGGATGCATATTTCCCCTCCGTCTCCGAATGGCCCACCCCACCATAGCTACCTCAACTATGGTGAGATTCTTCAAGGTCAGTCGAAGCTTATACATTCGCAGACGTTGGTTTGCTATACTGCCTTTAGCTTGAGGGTAAATGCATCCTCGACTGAAGGTTCTTCTGGTGTTTTGGGTATTGTCACGGTCTGTCTCACGTGTTCAAGATTCGTACATTCATGTGCTAATCATTTCTACCTATATTTGACAACGCGAGCTTGAAGATGAGGCGTCAGGGTGTTGAGTAAAATAGTGAGTACCTGTAGGAAGCATAAATTTTCCCAGCCCGGCAACAAACAATGTTATAATATCAGATAAAAGTTGTCTGCAGCTCACAGATCGCTAGCAGTGATGCGCAGTTCCGGCTCTCCCATCTATCCACGTTGAGTATCCACGTTGAGTTATTCACATAATATACGCTGATGACCTCACAAACCATGGTGTCTAACAGCTATACCCATCCAACAAACAAAGACGTCTAGAGTTTCTTCTTAGGATGCCTGTCTTCGTGAGAACATCGATAGTACGGATAGTCACGTCGCATGTTGTAACTACGTCCAGTGGCTACAACCTTTAGTCAACCAGTTTGAAACACCACGTCACCATTGCGGTGATTTTGTTACTTTGTCATCCACCCCTAGCATACTTGAAACGACAACATACTTTAGAGATTACCATCTCCTAAAGTTAGTTATCAAGTGCTTCACTTGCTTCCGGCATCTAGTGCACTTGTTCATAAGTTTTGATTGTGTAACCTGCCCTATAGCTTTCTTCAAAAGAAGTAAGTCATTCGAAGTGAGAATTAAGTTATCAGGGTCGTCTACTACGACAGGAACTGATGTTGTTCAAAGTATACTCTACATCCATTGGTATATTCGAGAGGGTTTCGTCATCGATCCGTTGCTTGCGGTAGATTGAGCCTGAAATACATCTGACAGATCGGATCGATTGCTCGGTTGCTTATGCAAGACTGCTGTGATTACGTAGACTTAATGTTAAATAACGAAGTCCTGGAGGTTGGTGATCGATTTGTGCGCCTGGGGAACTGCATCAGCGGCGGCGGCGGAAGTGTGGGGAATGAAATAGAGACGTGTATTTCTAGGGTTAGGGCGGTGTTTGCTCGCACGAGGCACCTATGGCGACAGAGAGGTATTTCTCTGAAGCTTAAGGGTCGCGTATAACAGACAACAGCGAAGGCTGTATCAATTTACGATAGCAAAACTTGGCCACTCACGGTAGAAAACGTGATCCGTCTTCAGGTATTTGACAGTCGATATTTGCGTTTGATGGTTCGTATCAGTTGGTACCAGCGGGTACGCAACGAGGAGGTTAGGAGGCGGGTGTTTGACACTGATTGTCAAACGAGTACTTTCGTTCAATCCTTACACTTGCACAGACTTAGATGGTTAGACCTAGTAGTAAGGATGCCACTTAGTCGTTTGCCACACCGAACACTGTTTGCCGACGTTACAACCGACTGCCGCAAGGTAAGAGGTGGAAGGATGCTAACCTGACGTAGACAAATGAAATCGTTCACGAAGGGGTTGGTCACTGTAGATCGGGTTCGTATCCCGGGCTAAGGCCATCGCGACTCACATGGTCGACGGCTTGAGATGTTAAAAGAGATAGCGGCTAATCGAGCTCAGTGATGTGAATGCTGTCGTTGTTTGGCCGAGCTGTCTGTGAAGTGAGTGCATTTAATGACGCGGGGCAGCGGAAGTCGTAAGGAAGCTGGTTTGCTGGTGATGCCTTACTTTCACTTACAATTCGGTTGTTTGTTTGCAAAGTGTAGACGCCTTGATGTTGTCTGTTTGGGTATAAACGTAGCTATTTTTAGTAGTTAAGTCCCCTTCCCCTCCTTTTTATCCCCCTCCCTATATATGGGTTTTTTTCCCTTCGTGGTCGTGTGGCAGTTAAGCATCAATGTAAACCACTGATATATTGCTGTCTATGACGATGACATTGATGATGAATACAAGTTGTAGGATTTTGATTGTTAACCCGCTGAAGTTTGCCCCTACCATGTAGATATTAATACTTTTGAAATGTGCTTCAGTTTTGTTGAATGTCACAATGCTATCAGTGTGTCCACAACGGTTGATTTGAATCCAGTACTTTGTGTCATCCGGCCAGTGCAGTGGAGACAAAGTCTCTACAAACCGGGGCTTCTAGTGTTCGAGTGTTCGTCTGAGTTGGTGTGTACTTGTGATATTGCACACAACAGAGGGCTTGACGAAATAACGCCAGCCGGTTCGTTATTTACTTTTCATATTCTACTCAGAATCATTAGATAGTAATATTAATTCCCCTAACTAGTGTAATGAGGATGAGGGAACGTAATATGCTACTCACACGGCTGCTATCCGGTAGTAAGACCAGGGCATAGATTTTAACATCGAACAAGCCGCAGGAAAAATTCGGGAAGAAACATCGGAGTGCAGCATCACCCAAAATGATCCTTGCTACATAAAGGAACTGAGCATTGGCGTCTGCAGCAACGGAGACGGTCTTTGGTCGAGTACCATGTGCAAATGCGTGGTTCTGTTTAAACGCTTAACTCATGTGTTACTTTATTGAATAAACAACCCTTGTGTCATCCGCGTTCTTGGCTCACAACACTAGTAGTTTTTCCTTCACTGTGTAATGCCAGAGTAATCGACACAACAAACATCGAGCGATTGTCACGCATATCTTTGGTTGCAGGTTTTGTACAGAAAAGTTCTGTGGCTCATCAGTTCAAAATCACAGTGATTTAGCTCCCGACGTTTTGAGTAGCTTCCATCTCCAGAATGAACATCTCCATTCTAGAAACACGTTTGGTTTTACCGGGACGGAATTGCTGCAAAACCATGTGTTGTTTCGTTCTGATTAAAAGCTAGATCGATTTCTGATAGATAGTCGGGGGGAAGGGTTGTTTATTCTAACCTGAATTCTATTCCTATTTAATTCCGGTTGTCACAAGCAAAAATAATTTTCTATTCGATTCCTTTCTTCCACTTAACTCCGGAAGATCTGAGTTGTTAGGTTAATGAGTGTATGACAGTGGACTGTTTGAAAAGACTGCGATGTCCTTATTTCTAAACATCGTAAACTTTTGGCAAGTCTTGACAATAAATTTAGCCATATGAACGGGGGTGCACAAATTAGAAAGTAGTTAATTTATAAGTTTTTGTAGTGAATTTCAGAGTCTGTAGTGTTAACAGATTAGCGTAAGTTGTCAAGAGTGCACCTTAACTCAGGAATCTGCTGATTGTGTAATGAGATATATGGTCCAGGTTCATGCGGTGCGAGTATATGATGATTAGTAGAAATTGCGGAAATGATAATTTGATTCCGGTGAAGGTTGACCAGTAACTGTATTGTGCTCAATTTGTAGTAAACCCTACAAGGCTTTAACGTTTATGTTCCATCCAGATCAGGTGACAGGGACTGTCTGATAAGAGTTTTACTAGAAGGAGAAACCCGATGTTCGTATCAGGCTGACTAGCAACGGAACAGTAAGCCTTGCACACTTGAAAAGCGCAACAATACGATGCGTTCTACTAAGTCGTGGATCATATACACTTAAAACTGTGATTTTTTTTGTTGTAAGAGAAGAGGTAATCAGTTAAAGATAGAAAACCGTAGGTTCATTCCTTCCGCTGAATGATAATGAACATGTCGCAGAATACATTGTAAAATAGCTGGTCAGAAGCGCCACACAACAGTTAAAGCCATAACAAAATCACATGAGGTTGCTCAAAGATGTGCATCATTAATTCTGACAATAATGCACGTGAAACACAAAGTTTAAAAACAATTAATCGCGTGAGATATGTTGGGTGCTCAAGGTTACTCAGACGCAATCCTACGGATCATCAGGTGATCGGGTCTGAATTGGGTACGGTTTAAGACGTGTGCCGCCGCATGCAGCGCACATTTGACCTTGAACCGTTTTCACGGTCGTGAATGTCATTGGTCCTGACTGTTACACACAAAGTAACAGGTTAAGTAGTAGGTACAAATGTGAGGAAAGTTGAACGAATGAGTTAAAAAGGAACGAAAATTTATCAAGAAGAGTAAATGATGTAAGATCAGCATTAACTGCAGCACTATTAAACCCGATAGCGTTTCCAGCTAGCGTTGTGGATGATGATGCAACTCCTACCATCGTGATCGACGCCTTTACTCTTGCTGAGTGGAGCAGTCCAAACTTGTATAACTGGCGACCGCATCGTCACCTGGCTATCTTACAGTTTCTTCCAACGAACCACTTACAGTTTGCAGGCGGTCCTCATGTATATATGGTATATGACCAGACCAGTGTATATCAGCTTTTCATCAACTCGGTTGTCGGTCACAGATTCGGTGGGTTTTCAAACACCTGCAGGTAGACTGTCAAGTTGTTCATGCCATCACATCACTTGAGGCAGACTGTTGGCGGGGACAATGTTGGTAGATCACTGAAAGTTTATATGTATCTCTCGCAACAGGAGTTCAGGTTTTCCATCCATAAAACACGACTGAACGCACACGCACAAACCATTCCTTTAACCGACATTCAGAAGTTTGTCAAGTCACGAGTGACAAAGCTTCACAAATACTTCAGATGCATTGACTATCTTTCTGGACACTCCAACGGCGATGTTATTACCTGAGGAAGTAAGGGTGAGAGATTAACGGTATCAAGCTGCCTGCCTAAAATACCTCAGATAGGATCAACACCAGCTGAATATTTTAATAGCACTGCACTTTGATAGTGTAATGTGCAACTCATGCAGACCAGTCATGTACAGTACCGGGTTTACCGTGGTTTACGTGTACTCTGAAAAATAAATAAGACAATGTCGTCCATATATTTACTATCAGTCAGCCTGGTGGAAGCCCCGCTCCGAGATTCTCGGAAACTCGGAGTGTTCCTTGCAGAATATGACATCAATTAGTTTGAAAAACGTTCACAATCAAACAACCATTCCGACGTCAATCGACCTCGTTGTTCATAACTGCATGCTCTGCGGTCATAAAGCTCATACAGTTGAACTATTATACTGATACTCATTGATACCTCTGAAAGGCATTTCACACTGAAAGTCAAAATGAGCCTTACAGTTAAAAGATATCAAGACAACTGACAATAAATAAACGTATTCTTACCGTGATGTTTGTTGCAAACTGAAGTTGTGAGCGATATGCCAGCGATCAGATCGGAAACATTCCCGGTATCCTCTTATCGGTCATTTTCTTTCAGTTTCAAAAGTAGCTTCTTTGCGTGATTCATATGGGTATAGGCTGGCAACATCTTGAATACCCACAGTGTATGCCTCATCTGTCAATCTTTCGGACGACCTGTAACCTCGTGAGCAATCATTTTTAAACCTAGTCTCATTAACTCTTTATTGTTGGTCAGTTCAGTCATAACTCCTGGAAAACATCACACGGTTACTCCCTGATCAAAACACTTTCACCACATTTCTAATTACCCCAATCAGATAAGTTTCATAATTCTTATGCAAGTTCCTCTTAAGTTTGTGTTTCAGTTCACAACGATCCTTGTCGTAGTCTGAGCAAACGAACAGTTCACATTTGTTCATAAGCTGTTTTAGGTGGACAGAAACACACTTCTATCGTATCCGCAATGATATTTTGAAACAGACGCGTTTGTAACGGATTTGTTTAGGTGTTAGCTTTTCTGTTCTGTGATCGCCTGGTTAATACCAGTACCAATTGTGTTTGAGTCATTCAGCAGCCTATTTCAACCCCGTCTACTCGTCTGTTCTATTATGATTACGTCCGAAGTTAGAAGGCAATTTCATGGATTTTGTGATTAATTTCGTTTCCACTGTGTTACACTACACAATTGTTACATGCGTAATAGACATTCTTTTTAATTGATAGACACAATCCACCTAATGACGAGTTCGAAGACTGTAAGTATCACAGCTTTGAAAAATGAAGCCGCTTTTTTGCTCTTTCGCTGAAACCAGTTTTGTTTTGTGTTGAGGCATCGAGAATGTCTGTATACATTCAAGCTTCCTATTCTATTCTTTGCAAACTAGACCGGGTGAGCTCATCAAATATTAGGAATCAACTATTATTGATCAATAAAGTTGGTTTGTTAACTGGAAAGCCGGTTCACTGATACATCGATGATAATAGCACACACAACACACTGAAATTTTTTTTAAAAAAAGGCTGATTGTGAGCTAACACAACCATTTTGTGAACTCCCATCAGCCACAAAACGTTGAATACAACACTAATTATTGACGTATCCAAAAGATAAATGTTTACAAGGTTTTCATTTAGCGACGCTTATTCAGTGTAAATGACGTCTGAAAGCGTACAACGCCGCGAAACACGCTGATTTGGTTGCAATCCGACCCTCGTCTTTCAGGATTGTAAAAACACCAGTAACTAATCGGTGCATGTCCCATGGTACAGATGAACTCATTCGCACTTGTAGTGACAGCTAACTTGGGCCCGTGACCGAAGTCTTAGTGCGCAACTGAAAGAACACGCTTCGAAGCGGATGTTTCAATCGATGTCGTTAGATACGAGGATTCAAGCGTAAACCTATGTCATCGACGATCAAACACCGGTTGGTGAACGGTCATCATGCTGATCCTGAAGAATCGTCCAGTATTTGAATAAGTCACGAAAAAACGACTGTTATTAATTGTGGACGTCCATCTATTTGTGGAAATTATTAGTGATATGATAAACGTTAACCTTAAACACGCTTACACCGCTGCAAAATTAATATAATTCCCATTATATATTTTGTTGCGTCTGTCGATATTCAAAAAGCGAATTTCATGTATCGGGTTATGTGCTTTTGTGGAACTGTTCACACTGCTCTGATAGCTATCGGGGCATTTTTTGTTACCTTTACCTGATAGCTATCGGGGCATCAGTCCGCTGAGCTGCACAGGCAAGGTACTTTCGAAAATCCCTCTGAACCGGTTGAATACGGATGTCTTGAGGGTCAATGTTCCTGAGAAGCAACGCGGACTCCGGGCGAATCGAAGCACGATCAACTTGGCGTTCGCTGCTCGACAGTTTCAGGAGAAGTCCCTGGAGCGCAACCAGTCGCTGTATGCCCTCTTCGTAGACTTCCCCAAGGCGTTCGATTCCGTAAGCCAGGAGGCGCTGTGGACGGTGCTTGGTAAGTTTGGATGTCCAGGTAAGTTCGTCAATTTGATTAGATTGTTGCATGTGGGCAAGAGAATGAAGGGGCAATCATGTGGATTTACCTCTGATGATTTTAACATTGTCACTGGCGTGAAGCGAGGTTACGTTCTGGCTACATCCTTATTTAGTTTATATTTGACTACCGTGCTAACAGTTGCTTTTCAGGACTCTGGAGAAGACGTCGTTGAGGTTTAGTACCGGACGGATGGGCGCCTGCCGAATATTCGATGTTTCGGCACCCCAACCCGTTTGCATACCTTAATGATGCGCATGCTTCTGTTCGCAGATGACAGTGCGTTGTTTGCACACAGTGAGGACGAACTACAGCGACTGGACACGGCTTTATCGACCGCGGCATCCAAGTTTGGACTGGATATCAACACAGGTAAGACATTTTCTTTCTTTCAGCATTTTCCGGGTGGAGGTGCTGTTTCTGTATCTTCGCCTGAACTTCGTATCAATGGAGATGTTGTCGACAGCTGTGCAGATTTCTGCAACTTGGGTAACAGTCTGTCCACTGATCTGTCCGTGGACCACGAGTTGAGAGCTCGTATAGAAAACGCCAGTACTGCTTTCAGACGTCTCGAAAGACGTAGTTGGAAGAACCACAGCCTGAAGCCGAGCACTAAGCTGTTTTTCTACCGCTCGATGGTGCTGTCCATACTGCTGCATGGCAGTGAGACGTGGATATTGTATCAGCGGAACGTGTGCTATCTGAGCCGCTTTCATTTGTAATGTCTAAGGTGCATCTTGGATATTCGGTGGTCGGACATGATTCCGAACACTTAGGTACTGCGGCGAACGAGCATGGATTGGATGGAAGCCCTGCTGATGTTGAATCAGCTTCGTTAGCTGGATCACGTCGGTCGGATGAGGCGATGACCGTATTCCGAAGTAGGTGCTGTATGGACAGGTGAGATCAGGTAAGCGAAATCCTGGTGGTCAAAAGCCTAGATACCAGGATGCTGTGCAGGTAAGTCTTTCACGTTGTTAAGTTGATTCTAGATGTTAGGAATACTTAGCGTTGAACCGGACTGCTTGGAAGAATACAATTCGGACGGGCGTCCGCGAGTTCAACGATCAGTTATTGCGCGGTCGAGAACGAGAGCGCGCGGTACTCAAGGGAACGATCGGTGCCATATGTCGTGGTGACATGACTATATGGCGTTGCGATGTGTGCGGCCACGAATGTGTTGACCGTTTGGGATTATTAGGTCACCAGCTTGCTCATAGTGCACCGTCGACGAAGGGACAACGTCTACGCTAGGCTCAGTTAAGTCATATCAGTATATCCATTCTTTTTTGTTAATGATTGCTTCGACCAAAACCATGGTCGTTTGCCAACTAATTTGCTCCTCTTTTCAGAAATTCGGGTGTCTGCGATTTCCTACACATTCTTTTCTTCAGCTTCGTTGGTGTGTTGAGTGATGAATCGTTTGCCCGTTGTTTTCTTAGTCTAATCTGGATTTTGTTCTTCACTCGAATCCTATCTTGAATGCAGTAACATGCGCACGTGTACTGAAATGCTTCTTGTACTGCATTTTACATATCCTTCTTCTCAAATCAGATCTTGTCATTGCAGTCTCTCACTGTTTACTTTCCGAGAGACAAAGGTTTCCATTTCCTGCTAGTCATTCAGCCAGCTAACCAGTATTGGCCGGCTGGACACAAAGGCCTTACTCACACACTGAATGGTCTTATTCCTTCAGGTTTACACCAGATAGGTGGTGTGTGAGTGGAACCGCAGGTGGTTCAGCGCAAGCCGCTTGAAGTGATGGTCCGATGCGCAGGCGTCCTTTGGCTCCGATCACTGTGACAGGCTAATCCATTTCAGATGCCGCCAATCGTGTGTGAACAAGAACAGCGAGAGCATTCACGAGGCCGTTGTGGAAGAGCAGTAGGTGACTTATGCTACGTGTAGTTTGACTTCATCTCACTTTGTAATTTTAGGGTTCTAAACAAATGATTGCACATATATTATGTGGTTTCTTCAATGAACCACACAAGAGATGCGTGTAAGGCATAGTATGAGAAAAACGTAAGTTATTGTCATATATACAACAACTTTCGTGAGTTGCTTGTTGCACCAAACTGACTGTTCCGAGGAGGTTTTCTCCGGTTCTGCTTCCAACACCATTGCGGCATTCCACTGTACTTGTTAACTTTGACAAATCGTGTGCTTAGTTGTGAGTATTATTGAATATCCGAATGGAAATGTACAGTCACCGTTTAAGTGAAGAAATTATTATTCCATTTCTTGCTACGACTGACGAAATTGTGTGTTGTCTTTCTTATTCAAATATCATTGATTTCAAAACTGATAATACGAATTGATGATGGAAGTAAAAACCGAACGGCAGCAACAGCTTGACTACTCTCTTACTCGAGTGCAGATAACCGGGCAGTGTGACTCAAATATTGACAAACCATTGCGGAAAAACAACGTTCTATGAACCAGCTATTGTTCACGAGAATACGCGTGGTGATTACTTGTACGCCTGTTATAGAAAATACCTACACTTGTAGGACAGTTGCTTTGTAGTTATGGCAACAGATCTGTTTTCTCGCCAAGCACCAGAGATAATCACTGAATGCTAATCGAGGTAGGCAAAAAGCTCAGCCATTAGTGACGCAATTAGAATCCGTTGGGTTGATTGACAAACTTTCTCTACTAGACTTCACCGAATATATCGAAATGTATTAGGCAACAAAATCCATCTGTTCTTCTAACCATAGTGTTTTATTTAAGTAATCTGGCCACGGGCAAGCAATTAGTCGGTTCAGTCGATCTTAGTCAGCGATTCATTTATCGAATCACTGCAGAAATCAGAAACCTATCAGATAGGTCTACTTATAAAGATGGACGTGAGCTGGCATTAACTAAGTGTTATTAGCGAAGTTAATCTATGTCTCATCTTCCTCAGTTCGTTCATGTACAATACAGGCATAACAAAGCACTTAAACAAATGGGGCATAATATTACAACAGCTTTCAGGTGTAATTCATTTTTTACGCATATATGTTGAAAATAAAGTTGTTACAAAGTTACATCATACAGATTCTGAACACACAGTTGAAGCTGCACTAACATGTTTGTGTTACCAATCGTTTTTACCAAGTCTGTTTAAGCTAAACTATGCTTTGGGGTTCACGGGACGACCAGCGTCTGACACGTCCTAAGTAATCGATGACCAGATACAATGGCAGTATCCTTCAGTTATCATGGGAACTTAAGATAATCTTCGTCAACCACTTCAAAATGTGATTGTTTATTCTATGCCAGAAATATGATCAGAATATCACCTAAACCCAAAGTGCATGACGCGAGAAAGAAGCCGGTGTTTATCCAAGTACCGTTCAAAGGTGACAGTGCCGCAGAATGGCTGACAAATAAGCTCAACCAGACAATTAGCAGGACCTATGCAACAGCTGAACTCCGTATTCGATTCTCAACATCCCCAATTCTCAGGTTTTATAACAAAGATAGACTGACAGTTCAGACCTCATCTATGTGTATTTACTCATTCACTTGTTCCTGTGGAGCAGGTTATATCGGTCGAATGTCAAGACAACTTTCGAAACGAATCCGAGAACACCATCCACGGTGGCTGGGGCACGGGGAATCACGATCGGTCAACAATGCTATTCTCGCTCATCTGGTTGAAAGCGGACACCAGGTGAACACTGATCAAGCCTTCAAAGTGGTATATCGCGTACCAAGCAACCCATCAAAAGCGATCCGAATCAGAACACTTTGTACTGCCGAGGCTATTGCAATCAGGCTGCTTGACCCGGTATTATGTCATCAAAAGCGGTTTGTTCAGGCACTGCACCTACCATGGCCACAAATCCACCGGATCGATGGCCAACCTGCGCGGTCAAACCAATGGACAAGCGTGACGTAACCGACCAATCAAGTCATCGCCAATTGATTGACCAGTGACCTAGTTTCTCTGTAATAAGTCTGATCGATATCACGATCTAACTCTATTAATTTCTTATATAATTGTACCGGCCTGAAGATGAATTATCGAAAACATATGTTCGCCTATATGTCTTCATTCTCATTACTTGTAAGCAGTAGGGGATTTTTGAATAATACGAATCAAATTTTCCAAGGGATTTGCCCGAAACGTCCATTGAAATATGAGAACTGTAATCATTTGTGAATAACGTCTGATTCAAATTTTCGGGTTGTCAGTAATAATCAACTGTTCTCTTTGTACGCAAGTTTAGGGGGTGAATTCCTCTTCCATATCGTTGTCGCTAGTTTTTCAACATCGCTTGTTGCGCAAACCATTTGTTATAGGTTCGTAACGTTTGTAACGTATTTCCCCTCCTCAACCGTATCTTTAGTACAGATTGTTCAAGCACAGCCAAAATGCATCTCCACCAAGGCGTGCTTACAGTCTGTTGGTGTGATACACATGCATACTAAGCAGTGTTGTCTACGTTGAGCTTCAGTAAACTGAACACCCAGTGTTCCTAGTTTCACTAAGGCTGAGGACAACCTACGGAAATGTCCAGCCAGTTTTTATCTGATTAAGTTGTGAGCGAACCGTTAGTGTGGACATAATTCAGGGTAATTGATGTACGTTACATCTACTCATCCGTGTCAACTATGGTCAAACATTCCTCAAAATATTTCCGATACATTCCTTGGATTTCGGAGGTGACTGCTATCCCGTATAAAAATGTGCACCGGTCCTTTTCATGTCAATTTCTTGGTCGCTTTCCTTGTAGTCAAATTTCAAGGCTGCCTACCTAGTTAAAGCGAGTATGTAAACCTCCACTTACCAGAGAAAAACTTTTACAAAACAGTAAAAACCGTTTCTATTCGATTTTTTCTTAGACGGATTTATCCGAAACAAATAGTTGTAAACGATGGACTTGATGTTTTGGCTCTCTTTTGTATGAAATTGAAGGTCCCATATAAGAATTCATTGCCGAACATGCGTGTATCACCTAAAGACACTTCACTATCAGAAGTATTGATGCTTTCAATACGGTATGTGCATTTTTTATGCCGTTTTTAGTACTGGTCCAGTTTGTCATCACATCGATGGACAAGGTTTTGGTCAGTGGACGTAGGCAGTAAGAAATTGAGATGTATAGGACTGTTAGAATTATTATTACTCCGGTTCTTTTATTTTGAATTCGTAACTTGGGCAAGTGAGAAACATCTAACTGGTTTGTTTGTTAATTGGTTCAACTCTTCGTTTTAAACGTTAATGTATTTTAATAAATCGTGTTAGTTTCAAGGATGTATCAGAAATTGCTTACTGCAACCAAAACGAATCCGTTGTCCCTGCTCAATCCTTTTGAATAACTAGCGCAGAATGCTTGGATAAAATATCAAACTGGTGTTACTCAAACCTCATTACATCACCTTTAGAGTTGCATGTAAAGATGTTGAAATTCAGATTGTACAACAGCGGAACTATACTGAAAAAAAATTCAATAGCAGGGGGCTACATTCGAAATTGTGTATTGTGACAGACAAACCTGTGTAAACTTCAAGTACTTTAAGAGAGGGTACTACTCATAACATTGCACCCACAACAGCATGGATGTCAACACATATAAAATGGGGTAGACTGACGCAGCTAACCCTTTGATGAATGGAACTCGACCAGCCACTAAAGGCAGTTCATTGTGGTTGAGGACTGGCTGAACATACCCGAAAATCTGTATGTACGAATAACAATCTGTATTGTTTGTCCGATTTTAGAGGCAGGCAAAAGTAACAGAAAAAATTTTTATTCAACACGAAAGAATGTCACCACAGCAAACTTTTTGTAAACTGTAAAACATCAGGAAACTATCAAATTGGTAGAGAATTTTCCACATGAAGCCAGTAGAGAGACCAAATGACACAGTTTACGGACCTCTCGTCTTTTAGCCACAACGTCCTCAGTGTCGAATCACTGGTAGATGTCCCTCGAAACAAACGGACAGATCTTGTTAGACAAAAGTAGACTGAATTTTGTTCGAAAAGTCTTTACAGGAAATGTACCGAACACTCAAGGAAAGAAAACTATCCACAACAGAATTTCACATTTATCTCACGCTTCACAGTTTTGTAACGGAAGTGCTTTGTCGGTTCTCCTGATCACTTCAGTGTACCGAATGGGTATGAACCAAGTGAAATTTGATAGGACGTTGAAACCGTGCCTGCTTCAAATAATTCACCCCGTTGCCTGTTGAAAGATACATACTGATATAGTTATATACTTAGTGAGTCAAGGTAAATGCCGATTTTATGGATTATTTATCGACTGACCGAAATTGACTGTTTATATGACTGTAACCTATGGACACTTTTGTAAGTTATGATTGTTCAGGTCCATTTATTGCTCGTTTCAAAAAATCGTCTCCACATTTCACAAGTTCTATTATCTATTTTCTGTGTTTCACATTCCTAACCATAGTGACAGGCCGTTATTTGTTATTCACTGACGCTGACAGTCGGTATATTGACAAACATCTTTTGTTCTACATATTAGTTGTTGTCTTCCACTATTGATGCTTATGCCCAACATCTGCTTAATTCTTCCCATGCATTAAACATTATAGGCCATTTTAGCTTAACTGCATCGGTGATCTTTTTCCCATTAGTTGCAATGGTGCTTTCTTTGTGACGGCCAATCAGCCTTCAGAACCAGCCTTTGTTTCCTATTAGTTTAACGATCGGTTTTCAATATCCAATAAACAGCTGGCTAGTTTTTGACCCTGTCCAGCCAGGTTATTCGTGTTCCACATTGGACCAGTAAAATTTGGTGGTCTTTTATGAACCGTTCATTTTGGATAGAGGCCCTGATTCATATATGAAACTTAACCTACACTGTCGACTGAACTTGTTACATCGCTCATAGTTTACACGGCCACACGCATTTATTTCTTGCTGGTCATGCACAATCGGGGCTCCTTCGAAGAATCCCAGTCAAAAGGCCTAGTGAAACGCCGAGGAAGGCCATCTGAGGTAAGGAGGTTGAAACACTGAACATCACAACTTGTTCGTAACGTTGTGTTTTTGTCAACTCATTTGTTGAAAGCATATTAAACTATTTGCCATCATCGCTGCCTTAAACCAAAGTTGCCGGAAATGGTCAACCTATTGATGCCATTTTGAACTGTTCGGCGTTGACCAGTCGGTTAATCGACAACGACCTATCACACGTACTTCACAATGAGACTCGAGGGCAAGTTACAGAGCCTGCAGATTTCACCAAAACCTATCGCCTCAGGAAGTGATCAAGTAAAATGTTGACATGAAATGACGTGCGGCTGTTCCACAAAAGAAAGTCTGAGTTGTTTTGTGGCTGACATAAATGAGTCGCAGTTGGTGGAAACACTAGATGGAGAACGCGTAACTTTCCAGCTAATTGTGTTGACTGGTAGCGCAATGCTCAAAGTACTGGTGGTAATCTAGCCTTTAGGATAGGAGCATCGGCGTTTTATACCAAACTTGCCCGTTCGAATTTCAATTCGCCAATCTTGTCTGCCTGAAACAGGCAAACAAGGTTAAAACTGGTCGAGACGCAATTTGTTTGAATGTGAACGAAAACCAGTTAAATCCTGACACTTAGAAATTCCAACAGTTTGTGACTGGGAGGCGAACAGACAGGTTATAAGCAGTTACACCAAATCAGCTTACAGAAGTGAACCGGAGTTGTTAGTTGAAAGTGAATCAGCAAAAATGTCGTCGATTTGTTTGAGCCGGAATGAATCTGACGGAATATACCAATTGTAATCGAAAAGAGAAATCTAAAAGATTAAAAAAGCTTCGCACCTATCTGAAAGGCTAACGGACAAAGTTGAAAAGTGCCCAGACTGTTTGATTGCCCTGAGAACTGACACTAATTGTCCGATTGACTTCAGCTGATGATCTCATGACAAGCTTTCTATCCGGATTGGAATCACATAAACGAATGCAACTGTTGGCCGATATTTCGGTTACCGATAAGCAGTAGGGATTCTGGTTACTGTAACTTGAATATTTGTATAATACAACTTAGTCGTGCCAAGCGTGAACTCACTGGCATAGCGGTCAGCACGACTACTTCGTGAAATCGTAATCAAAGTTCTATTGCTATTCTAGTGTTGGATATGCACTACTGACGAGCTCTAACAAGAGCAAAACTCCAGTAATGTGTCTCTTCGAAAATAGCCGACTGAAAAATCTATGAAAATGTGAACTCTGCGATCAATTGTAGGTGATGTTTAAGTTGCATTAGCTAAAAATCCCTTGCTGCTTACCAGTAAGGTTGAAGGAATTCATTAATGTGACCGAATGGACTGAGTTCAATCCGAGAAACTGTGACTCACTAATTTGGGGTTCGTAATTTTTCATTACTTGAATAAAAAAACACTACAGTTCATGACCACTAATGATGAAGACAGAATAAACATCGTACAATAGGTCCTATTGGAAGACCTTAGCACGATATATCGGAGTGTGGTGGTCACTATCGAACTTGGTAAATACATTGCGGCAACGGATAGGGCACATCGTTGAAAAGATGGCATCTTATGATATTTCTTTTGGATAATTACATTAGGTGGCTGTGTTTTAATGAATGGAATATTTGGCACAAAAACTAAACCGGACACAGCGTGTCCGGAAGGTTAAAGCAGTTAATCGTTTGTTGACTGTTCAGTTCGTGGTCAACAGTAAACTCTGAAGAAGTTGACACGTCTGAAAGGAATAGTGATGGAATCGAGCAGATAAATCCGGATATGATATTGTGTTACGATGTAGCGAGTCATCAATGCTGCATTTGTGGTTAAACCACAATATTTGGCGTACAGGAGGATTTGAGAGGTAAGAATTGAGAAAACGCTGCGCACGGACTGTTCTGTCGGGCAAACGAGTCTCTGTGAGGGTTGAACTGATATTAAATTAGGAAACCACGTAAACACAATAAGCATAAACTTGGTTTCATGACTTTTTGGTTTCAAACAAGGGCTAAATAACCTGACCGCCTTCATGTATATCAAAATAGGAGGCGCGCCTGTAAACTTGTTGATCCCTGAACCGAGAAAGTTCGTTCTTCCTATATTTCTCATCAGCTTGCTATTCGATCCCTATACCCTACCCACCCCGGGTTTGTCTTATTAAACTAATTTATCGTTAATCGTCTGCGGCTCGAGTAGCCATTCTTGACCTGGTCTACTCATGTGGCAGTTCTTTGACCTTACTGGTTTTGTTCGTAATCCATTGATTTTGTCGAAAGAGACTACCGCAGCGAATGATTGAGGCTTACTGGTTGTAATTATTGATGCATTCTCTTTAATGGTACTATGGAAATGCTAGGTTTCAATCATGTTCTGTTTCGAGCTACGTTTTCGAGCTACGCACAATTCAACTATCAGACGTGGATCATTACAGCGCCCTTTCTGCATAACATCTGCTCTTGATTTTTTATGAATCTGTTTAGGAAAACGGTTGGACGGAGAATACCTTACTGACTGCGTCGTAAAATCTACAGTATTCTAAGTCACCAAATTTGTTCCAGTTCTATATTATGCAATTAAAGTTTGTATACAGTGAGAAGGAAATTGATTGAGTTATCTTTTAACACTGATGGTAAATTTCGTGAAGAGTAGTTTTCCAATTTTAGTGTATGAGGAAATTCAACCAAAGGGCACGTGGTTAGTGCGGTTTTTGTGGGCCTACAAAACCTGTTGACCTAAAATAGAACCCCACAGTTTGAAAACTATGTTACCAAAATGAGAAACGTCAAACCAGGACAACCAATTGTGTGGCGCCATTAAGTAAATCAATTATATTCTGGCAAGGAGTTGTTCAATAACGCACGAGGTTTATTGTCCAACTCAACCCATCCACACACTGCGCGCCCCCTAGCGTTTATGAACTGGAATCCCAGTCCATTTCTGCCTAGTTTGCGTGTGTGGTTGATACCTTCTGTCATTCTTCGTCCGCTAGTCCGACTTCGTTGATTGATACCTCATCTGGTAGTCCGTGTTGTCCGTAGCCCACTAGTTGTAGACCTTTGGATATATCTTACCGCTACGTTGAAATATTCCAACGTGTTCGAATACCCACACCTCTGATTTGGTCATCCATTACAATACGTCTGAAGTTGGCGTAGCTGATAAAATGATCCAAAGTGTATGCGACATGGCTGAAACGTTTTGCGATACAGCTGAACAACTGCTTGACACGGTTGAATTAAATCAGAGTAACGTGTAGACAACAGGGTTCTCGCCATCATAGTCTATAATTGATATGCGTAAAATCCCTGCCAAGGCTGAAATATTTGGTAGTCATAAGTGAACAGTTTGAAACAGCCTGTGCTTTCTAACCCTACATCAGTATAATGCCCAAATGATACTTTGTCCAAAGCACGTTTTTGTTGAACGGTTCTTCGAGGGTCAACTTGATGAAACTCATCCAGTGCTGTCTTTTAAACGATTTTTACGTATTGATCTACTTGCACCATCTGAGTGATTTATATAATGAAACTGTAGATCACTGTAAAAATTTGTTTCACATGTTGAAATATTTCAGTTTACAGACAAGTGATCGTGAACCATTTTCCAAAATGTATCGGAACTGTGCACATCCGAAAAAAACGGGTTCCAGTCAAGATGTGAATTGTGATTGTGGATTTAAAACAGACAACCGGATTTACAAATGGAACGGTTATGTGCGTCTGTTTGTTTGTTTGTTTGTTTGTGTGTTAAAATGTGAATAAATAAAGTTACTTCTACAATTCAAATGTCGTGGCAAGTTGAAACAATGTGCTTATGACTGTGAGATGGATGCAGTAATGGTGACTAGTTTTTGACTGTTGGCCACCAGTCTAGATGTCACACTAAATCGAAATCAGACAACTTCTACTACAGCGCTATTCCACAAGCTGTTTAAGATTGTAACTTCACTGGAACATTCGGAGTATAATCTGTACACACAGATGTGGTGCCGTTATTTGACGCGGTGCTATAAGCCACACCTCGATGAAATCGTAGTTTTGAGAACAGACAATGTGATACACAGTTCCTTCTTTTCTCTGTCTCCCATCATCCAAACTACATAACAAACAAGAGGGATTCAGTCTACGGCATTGTGGAGGGAAATCTACTCGATTCACCGCTTATCCAAACCCCGACACAATAGAAGGGATTAATCCAAATGTCCCGTTGAAGATACTACATCAGGACTGGACGAACAGACTCAACATTACGCCCTCCGTTATTCGCCAACTTTTTTGCTTTGTATTGTACCACTTAACTTACAGTTGATGACTTTGTATGTGTCAACACGATCAGCCAATGACAGACTCTGATTTCCTTAATACTGTTTTACATCTATAAATTTGGCCTCTTGTTTCATGAATAAAAACTGCTTAATGCAACCAGTACGAGGTCGTCTTATTAATTGCGTGGGAGGTTCCAGTTGGAGCACTTTTTCTAGGGCTATTCGAATTCCCCAATTCCGAGTAGTAGAGATAGTTCAGTGCGTCAACAGTAAACTACCTCATCAATCTGAGCCATTTGTTCGGCATCAGCTTGTTTGTAATTTTAGTGCTAGGCACATCGACGACAAGGTCATCTAAAAGTCTAACAGAAAACTATTTAAACTATCGCCATAAATTCCCCCCAGATCCACAAACAATGCAATTTGGGGACAAACAGATCATTGACAGACGTTTTGGATTACGCATAAAATAACGTCGATGTATATTAAAAATACAGCCATATATGTTTGAAGCAAACAACATCCACTCGTTAAGGCAGGAATCACGCAAGTTAACAGACCTGATTAAACTGTTACAGTTATTACAGCAATACCTAGGGCAGAAAGATAACCATACATATAAGATCTACACAGTGGTCAAAACCAACATAATTCTAACCTTTTCAATCTGTCGGCTTCTTCGTAAGCTATAACGTTGACAAATCTGTCAGTTCGTTTAAACAATGACTATTTTGTATCTTGACTTATCACCGGTCATTTCAACACTTGACATACTGTTGTCACCGAATGATTGATTCGTCTACTGACACAAATCCATTGCCTCCCAACTGAAACCTGATACTTGTCTTTACATATGTACACATCAGAGAAAAAATATCGGAGACGAATTTATTCGTCAATTTGTCGAATGGCTGAATCAAGTTAGCCCGCAAACTGAACTACCGCGATGCGTTCCAGATTCAGAACAATTTCCTTCGAAGCGCATATGGCGGCTACTCTTATCACCGAATGTGTGTAGCATACTGAACAACCAAACTATGGGGGAACTTTCCTCTAACTGCTGAGCGGAACCAATTTCTAAGGCTGCACGACAACATACCCAAAAACGACTAGATTAATGTTTCCCAGAGTGGACGTTACTCTCATCTGTGATATGCAAGTAGGGATTTGTGTGAGACGTCATTATCGAATTTATATGGAAACTTTCTTGCATTACTTCAATGTTTCGTTGTTTTCTTGATTCATAGCTGTCTGTGTTACCGACTAGTGAATTTGGTTATACATAAACAAGGGGATACAACTCAAGTGTGAAAGTTGATGAAGCTGATTTCTCCCATGTACTTCATGAGTTAGACGCAGTCTTGTAATCCAAACGTTTATATCAGATTGTCTAATGACTGGAACGTCTCTTAATCGAACCAATGCATATTCTTATAATATAGTTTCACAATTATACTCAGCATTTACCTATTACACTTACAAAACACCAACCATCATCTTGCAGACGACTTGACATTCGGGTTTTGAATTGATTTAAACTGTATTTCATGTTCGAACTATAAATACTTTGCCCGACAATTTTGTTTCAGTTCAGTTTGAAAGTTCAAAATGAATATATGATGCGCGCATAGTGGTACATAGAAGTGTCACGAAGTACTAACACATACTTAACATAAACTAGAAAAGGAGATTAACGAAATCGGACCAGAAACTATCTGAAAACAGCTGCACTACTACTGGTCTATACACCTTTTCACATCAGAAGCGAAATGTCAAAAAGAGACGTCTCTGCAACTTGTGTTCAGTTTAAACGAATTAGGATAGTGTTGTTTCTGTAACTTCAAAGTTTACTATCCCATATTTTGCCAAGAAGACAATCTTTGTTTCATGTCATTAACTAGCAACTAAAATATCCAAGTATATGCGTCCTAGGACTTAAAAACCATGATTCTTTGAGCATCTCAAGATGTTTTGAAGTAGTCAAAGTTGCGTTTCACTTTCTGTTAATCAACCGACTACTCGTTAACATGATGGACTGCACTCAAAATGTTTAGAGAAATTCCACCATCATTACATCGCTGCATCTCGGCAATGCAAACATCAAAACAGACTAATGACTAATAAAATGTGACAACGGATTGACAGGAAAAAAATAACGAAAACATCAACTGACCTTCTAAACGCATCACTGAAGCTGAGTAAACAAGATTAAATCTGAGTAGGACTCAAACCCCCCAGACAGCAGCCCACAGAAACACACACACACGGACTTCGTTAGTCGAGCTGTTTACGGTGCAACTGGTTATCAACAGTTTTTAAAAGTGTTCTTGATCGATTCCTTTGCGCTTATCAGGAAGTTTAATTTGATGTCAGATAATATTTGAGCATATCAATCTACGTGATTGATCTGGTCAGGTACGCCAGTCAACAGTGAAGTGGATAACAACTATAAATCCTGTGTTAGCGATCGCAAGACACCCTGGTTATCTTTCCACACCACTCACGTTCAGTCGTTGTATTCCGATTTGAATTGTTTACTTGAAAAAGGAACCATGCGGGAAAATCCTGTTATTGTTTGATCTCGCTACATGGTAACCTAAGCCCTTTACCCTAGACTACTCATTGGTACATGAGCATCTTTAAATTTTCGATGATGGTCACTAATGAGTAGCGTTACGGTTGCTCGGTTTTCTCGAGAGGTGACAAGCAAACCATACCTCGCCAATCTTTATTGTCGTGTATCATGGTACACCTGTTCCCAATGTTTTAGCAGATGGTATACAAGATGGAACGAAACAGGTTTGTGAACAACCAAAAATCATACAATTACAATAACATGGTGTACGATTGACGAAAAAGTGATTCGCCACATTAATTTTTACTCACTGAGAAGTTTTACCAGTCCACAGATTTTTGCCAAACCGTGTGCCATGTAACCCTCAAAAGACTGTCTACGTCCTATGACACTAGAGATTGGCGAGCTCCATGCTGTGTGATATTCAGTCAGTGGCACTAGTATTTTTGTTTGTAACAGTCCATTGTAAAGCAATACACTTCGTAAGGATGCTTCACAACCGAGGTTGTCGGTGGTCTCCCGGAAAAGAGTAGCACAGTGATTCAACCCTAAAGTCTACAACAGTTGCATAGAAGCTATTATGCGGATTTGCTTTATTTCACGGGAAAATAAGCAGTTATTAATAGAAAATCCCCTAGATGTAACCTTGTTGTTCCCAAGCTTAAAAGCCCCGTTCCGGTTTTCCCGGTAAATATAAAAATGTACATCAATCACATACACGGTTTGTACGGGATGAGTAAGTTTTAGCAGCTCCAGTCACGTGTAAGAACGTGATTATTCTTTGTGAGTTCTTTATACCATACTTGAGAGCAACTTTTTGGTTGACTCGTCGTAAGTGTACATGCAATATCCCATACACACAATTCAGCAACGCTTTATCGATCGGTCTCGAACACGATTTCGTCATTACACAACTAGAACTATGCACATCTGATTGTTAAAAGCAAAATCGAACAATCCACAACGTGTACTCATGAGTAACAAATATCCTTTTCAATGGACATGCAAAGCGAAGTAATGAAATCTTGTGTGAAATCAAACGAAACCATACTGATCGTCACCAGCATCATCGTTAGGGTCTATTAACTATGTTAACCATTACACGATATGCTGACGTGCTACCAGCTCAACACGGCTACTGTGTGAAAGGTCATTTCGGTGTTCACCAACCCATGTTCCTTTAAGATAAAATAACGGAGAAATTCCACACCATGAACCAGTGTGTGTTCGAAAAAACTACTGTTAGTAAACCTTCCATTTGCCTGCCGGTGAGAACAGTACATCAACACACGACTGATATATATATATATATATATATATATATATATATATAATTGTAATCTGGCATCTTGGATGAAGCTGTGACAGCCTACTGTGATTGCCTGAAAGTTAACAGAGAAATGTATTCTGACATACATCCTACAGACAAAGTTTACTACTCTTGTTTTTGTTCAATATTTTCTTAAAGCTCAACTGTTTGTTTAGTTGCCATAGTTGATAACACACCGAACGAAATTACTGACGAACTCGCTATGGGACTATTAGCAGTTCCATTAATTTTTTTAAATAAACTTTCGCAAAAGTGAATGAATGTTATCGTAGCAACCAAATAACTCTAACGAATTTGATAGTAAACCAATCCCACAGTCCGATGAAGAGTTGGCTCATTTGTCTGAGACCGAAATTCTAGACATGTTTTAGCAACTGGTCAAAGACCAGTTTATCAGCCGATTTTCATTAATGGAATGATATAATGTTGAGTGGAAAAGTAGCCCGAATGATTACAGTTTGCATTGTAGGAACGCCCCTAGAGCATGTCTTAAAAACACCCAATGTTCCGATGAAATATACAGAGTTTATCTAACCATCTAGGTATGATAACAATATGATCATGTTTAGTATAATGGAACCTTAAAGACAATAAAACGTTATGTTAATGTGTTTGCCAAGAAAATCGCACACTAAAGTGGTTACCTACGAGTCAAGGTGCAGAACTCAATGTTACTTCAACCCTGTTATTGGAGTGAATGAGTCTCAGAAACCGATAATGAGTAATCGATCAATAACAGTTCATAGTAAATGTTACCACCATTAAACTATGATTGCAAATTTTTGTTTCGGGTAGAATTTTTGGCTGCTTCAAAGTAAAATGCTGTTACATTGGTGATTAACAAAATTGTCTGATAAATACGCAGCCGAATGTTTCTGATCATCTGTCCCTAGTGACCACCAGAAAAGTAATGAGCGTCGCAGAACTTGTTAAGTCTCTTCAGTATTACAACCGCTAGGATCTCAATTCCATCACATTCGAGTAAATAGTAGAATAGTACCTCACTCACTGGACCTTGAGGTCGCGGTTGAAGAGATGATTTACAAATTTCGACAATTACGTTGTTTTTTTCTCCCTATCTTGAAATCGGTCGGGTGCAGACTAACCACAAATGGTCGACCGACTTCAGCTAATGAACAATAGGAAAACTAGTGTTAGAGAAAGCAAATCTACTGGCATTGAGTTCTAATCTGTTCCGTGCTTTGTTCTAAAATGGTATACCAGAAGTATCTGGTTATCTGTTGAATACTTCGGCAAACACAAATGGTGATCGTCAAGTGATAACAATAGAAATCCACAACTTATCGACAACTTTCAGGTAAACAAAATGATGAGTTACTTCAGCAACACATTGAGTAGCGTGCATAGCTAAGTCTCGACAGATAGTGATTTGTAGACCTTGTTCTACTAAAAGCTTGAAACATTAATGTCTCGTCACATAGTTAGTCTGGTAACAGTTTTGTTGTGCTGGTCCATTTGTGAGGTCTAGTCACCAAACTGTGAATATAATCGTTTTCAGTTATTCGTTATGAAAAAATGATGTCAAATTTGTGCGTTTTGTTGAGTAACAGCTGGAAAACAAATTGTCTGCATTTTATAAGTCCCACCTTGAAAGCGGATTGTGCACATCAGACCTACTTACCAACTTTTCAAGACTTCGGTGCAACCCTTAAAAAAATATTATTTTCGGGCCACGTGACTAAAAGCAGATTCACGCAGCTGTCTGCAGCAAGTTTTAACGTGAATATTGGTGAATGGACTGTACGTATAGATGTACAGCGTCACGTAGAGTACACTCCCAACTGACAAACCAGTTTAGGACGCGTTTGCTTCCCTAAAATATGCCGGAATACCTCATACTTGTAGGAACAACAGCTCACACATCACAAACAGATATCGATCGAATTCTCTGAGTTCCACAACTTGTTATAACAGAACATGAATTTGCTTCCATTCCCCATTAAGTACACACAACTCTTCAGTGAATGCTATTTCCTTAACACGGCTGGATTGTTTATCTGCAGTCATCAGTTACAGCACCTACTTACATCCTCCCGTACACATCGAACAAAAAGGGATTGATGATTCACCAGATTTTGTTGACCTGGTTCACTCAACAGAGAAGGCAATGACAATCACATAACCTGGACATTCTCCTCCACTTCCGGTTGCACTTTTGCGAATTTCTTGTAGAACGCGAATTCATTTCTAGCAAAACAGTAAAAGTGTGCAACGCATTGCCAATTATTTCAACATCACAATTCATCTTAACAAAACAAAATGTTGGACAGCCAGTACACTTAATTGAATCACGTTTGTTAGAAAAGAAGCAATTATTTTGATGTCAATCTTCACCAGTTATGGTCACTATGGTTTGCAAGAATGATGATTAGTGAAAGAACAGCATGCCTCGATAAGATGAACCAGAAGTCCCGCTTTAAGATCAGGTGATAAGTTGTTATTTATTGAGCTCAGTGGAAGATTTAGACAGGTGCCTGGTCTATCAGGGGCGTTAATTCCAGTTCCAGCTGACATTTATGATTAACATAAGCTTATAGATCGTATCGGGGCAGAATTGGTTTGTCGTGAGGGGATGTTCTAGTTGACCAAGCTTGTATGTGTGAACGTTTTAGCTGGGTTTAGGGTATTACTAACAAACTACATGAAATTTCTGGACTCTGTGAATTTGCGTCATAGGACACTGCCTACTCCACGAGTACTTCTGAATAAGGAGCCTCCCATCAATAACTATTTCTTACAGAAACGGCACCATTTCCACTGTTGCCTCAAGACAGTGTGAGAGCCCTTCCAAACTTCAAGAAGGCACATATAGTTAGTTTTATGGTCTATCTACCAATATAAAGAACACGTCATGCTAAACTGCAACGTTAGTTGGCCTCTCGTTCTCTACCAGAGCGCCTTTTATCCTCACCTTTTTTTTTCAATTTTCCATGGTCAGTCTCTTTATATCGTCAGTCTTGTCTGTTTTTTCAATCCCCTATGCCATGACAAGGCTGTGCGTCAAACTAACACACGTTTGCATTGGTTGATTACGACACATAACGATGCCGTTTGCGTCAGCAAAAAACCGAATGGAAATAGGTGTCGAAAGAGACAGGGAAATCTCGAAAAAAATACCGGGAGGATGAAAAATTTTATGAATCACCGAATAAGTGAGTGAAGTCAAGTAAGGATTATGACATTCTGTGAGTAAACAACAATCAAAATAGATGACACACGGAACGTCTCCCACACAACGAACGTCCTTGATATTCCTCGTGAACATCCTTCCTAGAGGAGAGCATCGCGTCAGTATTCAAATGAATGCATTTCAAACTAGCCACAGCAACACAATCTGAGAAAACTTTAGTAAAACAACATCATATTGAGGTGACATTCCAACTGAAATGACACCGTGCTTCTTAGCATATATGTCGCATACAAAACGGGGGATATGTTCGGGTATTGAAAATGTGCGAATTGCAGCTTTTACATCCAGATGAACTTTTAAGTCAGCCCTTTCTTACCGTCTATGCTAGACCACATTAACAGTACGCATAGCTGTCACAGTCGAGACTTGAACCCCTGTCCACGTCTTCAAGATTAAAGTATGTTGATTACTACGTCACCGACGTCACATAAAATCCAACAGAATTACCATGTGTAAACGCTCGGTCACGCTCTCTTACGGAAACCACCAAGGGTACCAAATGACTGCCAAATAGAATGTAGTGGTTATTCGCTCAAATCTAATCGCGGTTGCGAAAGGAACACACACTGTTGATGAGCTCTAACAAGAGTGAAACTCTAGTCTACTGTTCCTCTTCCAAGAGGGTGAGGCAACAATTTAATCTAATGAGAAACTTGCAATCACCTGTAAGCGATGTCCAATTTATATCAACCAACTACTCGATTGCTCATCAGTATTCAGACAAAACATGCAAGAACACGTGAAACAAATAGTAAATCAATGAGCAAATTTCTGGCGCAAAAAGCCAACAGGCTGTAACATAATGCAACCCGTCTCAACGTGGCCCGTGAACACGATTTTCTCAGTGTTTAATATTTGTCAAGGTCGGCCGATCGATCGATCACAATACACAACCACAACAGAAAAAATATGGGTAAGGTGGTAGTTTTGTTATACATTGCACTCAACAATCACTGCACACACACAAAACAGATGGCTAGGCATACAAATTGCATTATGAGTAGGTCCAAATCAAACAACAAACTAATTTACATAACAGTCTGTTCAGACTGAACAAAAGCGGTGAGATCCAGTTTACTACTTACGTAACTTAGCAGATAACGAAGAAAATCAATACGTTGAAAGCGGTGATTCTAGACTATGTAAGTTACTGCCAACTTATTTGTTACTTACCAAATAAGACGGCTGGTGAAGTTTGACAAATCTACCAAGGAGAACAGTCTTTGCACTTGTGACACTAAATGTTCATTGTGTTCATTCGCAACAAGGTCATGTTGAAAGGACTTACCTGAACTACTTCTCAAATGGATTATCAGTGTGAATTTACGGCAAACTAAAGTTCGCACCTTGGCACTATTTACGGTTATTCGGTTATTTCACATGCTAAGATTTGTACTTGGTAGCCCAGCAGATAAATAGCTGAAAAAATAAAAGTATTAGAATAAGTTGACTAATGGGTAGGGTTTGGAGTCATGAAGGACAGTATGTACGTTTAGAAATAGGTATCGTCCTTAGGATCGAAACCAGGAGGCCCGATTTTCCCTACTAGGACCACTTTTGACGTCAGCTCTCGCACGCCGTTTTACAAAAAAGATAACCTGTGTGCTTGTTTTACATTGTCGGGGGCCGCAAGGACAACCATGCGACCGGCGAAGCTGCCTAACCAGTTGGCAGAAAGAATATTACCTTTGTATGCCTGACCTTTTCTACCACACCTATATGATATTCAGACTACTTGTGCTTCGGTACGGAAAGCTATGATGACTAGGACTTTGGTCCTTCTAGGATCAATCGTGTCAGATTGACCATAAGAAAACAGTCAGACAAAAAGCAACTAAGCACGTAGTTTGTATGTCACACTACTGACTGCAGTTTAAGCAGTACGGCAGGAACCTATGAGCATGTAGCAAAACTACATCCATAGTTGCGGCACTGCTGATTTCCGTGTACGGAAGGAAGGGTTAGAAAAGGCACTCTCAAATAAAGAGCACTCCGATCGCCCAATGATTGACAGTGACCGCTGACCTATTATCCTGAATGTTCAAAAATCCCGCACAATCTCCCGGAAGCTTGGTGAAGATTACACTGTGTCTACTTCACACAGCAGTAATGAGAATAAGCCGTCGATATCTTACTCACCACGTCCCTGGGTTAGCTACGTACAGTCGAGTGAATCAGACTATAGAGTCACTGGCTTCAGGTATAGTCCTTCAAGAAAATTCTATTTCTTTTTGTCCCACTGGTTGAACAGTTAGGTGAGAAACTTGTTATTAGGTCCCGCATATCAATTCGGGACATACCCCTGGATGTAAGATGATGTTCACTAGAAAATGGAATATACATATCCTGTTGAATCGATGTGACACCGGATGGCCAGAACGCCGCTCCACAGTGAGCAACGTGGGACTGATCCGTTGCGTCATCGATGCCACAACCCACAGTGAGATATGGATTTCAGACCAAGGTAAACTCCGGAAATGCAAGTGTTGAATAAATCTTCTACTGGATAGTCTACACTGTAGATGGTGGTGGGGGACACGGTGTCTGTTTCACGGTCGCTACTATCATAAATTCTTGGATGATGAGCGAACCGCACGACGTTAGACTCCAAACCACATCCATGCGTCCATGGCTTGGTCAAGGTAGGTCAGCTACAGTTCTCATAGTTCATGGTCTAACTATGTGTCACAACGATGATACAAAAGACCAGCTCTGTGGTCAGTGGTAAGCCACAATCTGTCTGACACTGGTGAGCGACCGACTGTTTGTTCTGGGCAAAATAAGTGCGCGGGCTGGGGAGACTGAGCAGATGGCAGGAAGGGCTCGGACTCCATGGTATTGGTGCAGTTAATGAGAACGATGGTCGTCTTCTTGACCTGTGTGCTACTCACGAACTGGATATCAAAGATAGAGGATTCTGGTTGGATGAGAGCGATATCAAGACAAGAACTTCTTGAATAGGCGATCAACACCATTTGCTTGATTACGTGACTGTACGATATCGCGACATTCGAGGAGTGTGTATCACGCGAGTGATAAGCGGGAATGGATGCTGCACGGATCATAGACTTGTCCAGACCAAATGGCTTATTCATCTTCGTTAACCTGTTTAGTGTACATTATTTGGGCTACGGCAGAAACTAGATGTAAACCGAGTGTTACTGTTCAGTGTGCAGTTACCGTTCGTCTGAAAGACTCTCCCATATCCATTACACTAAGGGTATGTTGCAGCAATTCACTGAACAGGTCAAGGAACCAGTTATCGACATGATTGGTATCTAGCATCGGAAACTCTTCATCGCCCCGATGACAACAATACGGCTATCCCCATTTTGATATGGAAGAAAAACGCAGCGCTTACCGCCTCCTCAATGGACCCGAACAATGAAGCTAAAAGAGCCACATTCCAGAGTATTCGCTGTTAACTCGCTGAACGGCTCCGCGGAATAGAGGACGTCTGTTAGAAAACAAAATAAGGTGATTAAAGGTTACACTGACCGCCGACAACACGAAGAGTTCCACAGTTTGCTGAAAGCGACTTTTGGTCCCTCCGTCCAACCTACTGAAACACTGGTTGGGGGGAATCCAGTTTCTGTGCACTCAACTGAAAGATATCATGAAAGTCTGGCATAAGCACTTGGGTGGCCTACTAACCTGACCTGCTGTCCATGATGAGATGATCATGAATGGCCTATCACAACAATATACCAAAGGCTCACTTGCTTTCTTCCTGAATTTAGCATAGATATTACTGAATAACCGCGAAACGGAAAGATTTCTGATGAAGATGTATTGTCGGGAGGAACTTCGGATGAATGGCGCCTCAGTTTTGGAACGGGTTTCACCCCAATTGCTTTACTCCACTTGGAATCAGGAAGTGGTTCCTCAAGAGTTAAAGGAGGCCTTGTGGTGTGTTCGTTTAAAGATAAGGGTAGAAAGTGATGTACTAACAGTAACCAAGGCATTAGTCTGCTGAGTTGCGCTGGACAGGTCCTGACAGGGATCCCGATGAACCAACCTAATGCGAAATTCTCAATAGAAATACTCCCGAAAAGCAATATGAATTTCGAGTGCGATGGGTACAGTGTTCGCTGCATGACAGTTTCAGAAGAAGTTTCGTAGGTGCAACCAGACGGTATACGCCCAGCTTAGGGGTTCCACCAAAGCGTTTGATTTCTTGTGCCGTGAGACGTTGTAAATGGGACTTGGTCAGTTTGGATGCCTACGTGAGTTTGTAAACTTTATTAAAATGTTGTGTGTGGGTATGGAGGCGAAGATACAACCGTGTGGATTAGCCTCTGATGATTCTGACATCTCAACAGGTGTGAAGTCGGGTTGTATCTCAGTCCCAAATTTATTACGTTTATATTTGGTAGCAATGATAACAGTTGCTTCCAAGAACTCTGGGGACGGTTTTGAAGTTGAATACATCACGGATGGTTGCCTACTGAATATTCGACGTTTCGGCGCCTCAAGTAAACTACGTGATTTAAAAATGAGCACGCTGCTTCCAGATGATAATGTGGTAGTTGCAACACAGCAAATGAGAAATTCAGCGACTGGTCACGGCTTTCGCGACCGCGTCATTCAAGTTTGCAGTGGCTACCAAGATAGGTTGGACGTTTTCTTTCTTTCATACACCTCCGGACGGAGGTGTTGTGATTACACCTGGAGATTACATCATCGAAAACTTTGTGGTAGCTTTGCAAACTTCTGTCACTTGGGTAGCGATCTATCGACAGACGCATCCGTGGACAGTTAGCTGACAGCTCGTGTGACGGAGACTAGCGGTGCTATCGGGAGTCTTAAAAGATGTTTCTGAAGGAATCACAGATCGAAGATAAACACTAAGCTGCTTGTTTGCCACTCGGTGATGTTGTCTACGCTTTTGTAAGATAGGAGAACTTGAACAATGTTTCAGCAAGACACCCGGTATCGTAGCCACTTCCGTCTTCAATGTCTAAGACGCAGCTTGGATATTCGGTGGGTTGCGTGGTTCCAAACAGTGAGATACATCGGCAATTTGATAAGGACAGGATTGAAATCATGCTGATGCTCAGTCAAATTCTTTGGATAGGACACGTCCCTCGGATGATTGAGGAACGGGATTCTAAATAACTGCTTTACGGGCCACCGAAAATAGAAATGCGAACTCCTGGTGATTGGAAGTTGCGATAGCAGGTTATTACTCAGGCAAGCCTTCCGCCCTGTACTGTCGATTTTGGCCCTTGAGAGGACTCAGCATTGAAACGGACGGTCTAGAAGAAGACGATCCGGACGGGCGTCCAGCGGTCTAATAAATGCCGTGTATTTAGGGGGGGTGGTAAACAAAGGAACTATGGGTGCCGTAGATCGTGATGGTATGACTATACAGCGTTGCAATGAATGCGCCTGCAAATGCACTGGCCGCCCCAAGGCGGTGGGTCAACAACGTACTCATAGCATATCGTCAGCGAAGAGAGAACTAGCAATCCAGGCATGGGTAAGTTATGTCACTTGTGTCTGTCTTCTATTCGCATCAGCCAACAATCATCCTCATTTGTTGAATTACTTACACTCCTCATCAGAAAGCTGTGTCATGGTGGTCTTCTATCTATCCTTTACTTTACCTACGTTAGTGCATTGTGTCATGTAAGCTTCGTTTTGTTTTCAACCTAGCTTCGAAGTATTGTTTTATACTTCATCCTGTCTTGTGTACAATGTTATGATGCGCAGTTTTTTGCTCTACACATTCAACGTCCTTCTCCTCATCTCAAATCATGCTGCTAGCGTCTCACTATTTTGTTGACAACACTTAGCTAACTAGCACTATCCGGCTAGAACGCTAATACCTCTGCTAACACATCTTCCATTGTGATTCCTTTGTGTTTACACTTGATCCATGGTGTGCCAGTAAACTCACAAATGGTACGGTGCAAGCCAATTCGAATGCTAATCTGCTACTCCTATTAGGTATGAGCGTAAACAGGAAAGGGGAAACTGTCGTATACTGTTGGGGAGAAAACAACACTTTTTCATCAAGTTAGGGTATTTTCGATCATGATCAGCCAAACCAGTTAACCTGAAGTTACTAGGTTAACAGAGTATTGTTATGTCATGCATAGGTGTTACATATTTCTATAAAAAATTACGTTGTGAGGCCGATGGTCAACTGTTGCTTCCTGTTTTTCTAAAACTATCTTTGCGCTGAGTGTGATCAACATGTATGGCACTCGGAGGACAAACAAATATAATCATTGTTGATCCCGATGAACACAGTCCAGTTTAGGTTACCAGTCTGTCCGACCATGCCCAGAGGAACTCGAATGCACACTGCTACGACTTTTCGATTTTTATGCTTTAACAAGTGGAATAGACTTCATGTATGTAGCTTAATCAACTTTACAGCCAATCGCAATGTTTTCCATTATCTGTCGTTTTCATTCAGCGGTTTTCCAGTCGTTTATCGTGCGAATCCATGCTTTCTACGTCACTCGACCAAAATTTAGCATCCATGCCTTATAACCCATCATCAGTGACCAAACGTCAATATAAAGTTTAGCATGTTTTTCTGTTACTAGATAACCGACTAGAATGTTTGTTGGCTATAGTCCCGTGTTCATAGTGTGTGCTGTACAGACTGCACAGGACGCATGAGGTCAGCTGCACTGAGCGTGTACTGACCACAAAAGCTACATTGTTTTAACAGTCCGCCGTAATCAACCATATTAAGTCAATTCATTCATGTAACGTTGTAGTACCTTTTTCAAAACCAAGAATAGTTTTCTTGGTTGCCTTACATACATCTTATGTTGAGGTTTTCTATAAAGTGGGCAAAATGTGAAACAGTAATTCATTTTTAACGGTCCTAAGCGATACACGTGGTCCTTGAGCAAACACACTAAAGGCCCAAGAAAACTTATTACGTACCATGCAATTTTGGTCTACGACGTTGAAATATTGGTGTTTATTTCGTGAAAAATAGCTGAGATTCTCTCATCCATTAAAGTTTTTCATCAGAAGAAGAGAGCGATAAGGTTGGTAAAATTATACAATATCGTAGAGTTCATATTGCCTATAACGAGTACTGGTGATGAGATTCCATTATAGTGAACTATCGTAGTTTGCTTACGCTTCCATTGTGCACACATTGCGTACAACTGGCTACCGCTTCATCACATCCAGCATTGTTCTGTTTATACTTAGCCTCTCCATGGCAGTTGACATGGTTTGCTTCCTTACAGTCTGTTCAACCACATGTCATTCATTAGTATATAGACAGTTGATAGATCTGTTTACTTACTAGATCATATATACTGATAGGGGGACGCATTGGAAATAAATGCAAACATGTGAAAACACCATACTTAAATAACGCATTTTGTTGTACCACAGAAACGCACAAGTATTGCAACATGGTGTATGTTTAATATCGGTGTTTTCTTCAAGTCTGTTCATTGTCTTGCATCTATTGTCAAAAGTCCGAATTGTGGTAACCGTTTTACAGTTTTGAAAACCATCCTAATCGAACTGAAAAATAGATCCTTCGATATAGAACATACAAAGTCTTATACCCATCAGTTAGGATAATAATTTAGGTATTATATCTTTGTTGTTGTTTTGTGAAATACGAACATTCCCAATATATACCTGCACGTTTATCACACAGTTTCTTGGAGACCTAATTCAGGAATTCCTGGAACATGTAGCACGTATCTCCTGGTAACATGTATCGAATGACTACTCTAAGTGCGAAACATGCGAGTACTGCTCTATCTGACTGAAGTCATCGTGCGCACTGTTGACGAACCTCCTGTCACTGGACAGGACTACAGCATCGATGAACGTGGTGGTAACCAAAGTTTAGTGAAATTCATCTATTGATGTACCAGTTCCACTGCCTCCAATTGTTATGGCTTCTTAGGCATAACTTATAGAGGTTTTTTTTAACCCCACGAGCTAATATCGCCTTTAGGGTCTGATAATAACATGTTAATGTGTAGTGATCCAACTTTTGTACTTTGAACCGACATCGAGTTTATGACACACCAACGATTCAAGTGACTTCAATCTACCGAAATGCGTTGGTAGTATCCGGCTAATTGGGTATAGATCAGTTGATTCCAGCTGAAGGCTGGTAACTTCCGATTCTCTCGAAATCATAGTCAAAAATATAATCAAGTATGAAAGACAACTGGATGTGGGGGATAGATTGCACATATTAGTGATATGTTACGAGTGAGGATGACAAATGTGTGATCACTGTTAATTAACGATGCAAAATACTATTACTGTACTGTATCCTATAGAATTTCCAGTCGTTGACTTTTATGTTGGCTACTTTACTTACCAGTAACCCATGTATTACGACGCACATATATTTATGAGCGGCACATATATTTAATGGCATTACTAAGTTATCATCTCCTGTGAAGTAGAAACTACAATGTGCACTTTTTTCAGGCTTTCATAAACCACTATACCGTAAAAGTTATCGAATCAAAACTGGTGAAATTTTAAAAATGTTGACAAATATTGATCGTTATTTCTTGAAACAACCTTAGTGTATGAAAACAAAGGCCAGACTAGTCAGCAGTATTTGAATACTTCTCAAATGAACATGAACATCAGTCAAAAGGTTACAAAGAAAGAATTCAGGGCAATCCAGATATTTCAGTTATTTTTTATTTTTCTATCTGGACATGAAGACCGAGAATAATTCCCACTTTTTGGCTTTTTTTATTAGCACACGAAAAGAACTAAACGAACATTCTTACTTCTCTACGTTTCTTTCCCGGGGACAGGCGGCTCCTTCAATTTACATTTTGATGTAGCTCAATCTTAGTTATACACTCAATATTCCACTCCTATGGTTCCAAATATTGGTACCTATGATTCTGATGTGGAGGTGTGTCTAAAAGCAGCTTTCGTTTCCGTCGTTCATAGCAATTAAATTTTATTGACATGGACTAGTAATCCGGGCATTTAATTGCCGTACGTTAACCACCACGCAACTTTAGTCTCAATTTCCAGAAACCCAGATTTCATTTGCATACTGATTTACTGGTACTGAAAGACTGTCAAAATCCTCGAAAAGAAATATTTTGGCAAGCCTAAGACTTAAATTAGATGAACTTATCGCGAACACTGTCATATTATGGATTGGGAACCAAATAGAGACAATTTTTGAACAATAAACTATACCGGAGTGATTTTTATTAATAGTGTTGAACAATTATTGTTTACTAGTCCCTTTGATAAACCATACTCAAAATAACAAGACGAATCACATCATTTTGAATCATCGCGGCATTTTTTCTAGTCAAAATTTGGCATGCATCTTCTAAGACCAACCCCAAATAACCTGGAGGGTGGGGTTTTACTAGGCCTACCCTCACTAGAAGGTATCGATTGTCTAAGCGTGTGCGGCGTTTCGGTACTGAGTTCTTCAAATATAAATCGGTTGTATTTGAGGATTCATATATCCTTCCCTTAACTACAACACATTGGACTAGAAACTTGAATATAGCGTTACCATATCAAAACAATTTCTAAAACTCTGTTTACCAACATATGAAGTAGTAAATGTTACAAGTTAAACATCACCTGCATCCAAAACTATTTTTTTTATTGGTTTGGTGTACTTAAAAAAGGATGCATTTTTTCCACTCGAGTTTTGTCCCTGTTGAAGGTAAACAGCGTAAAACATTCTCTTTCGAAACGGAACTTATACAATGATCCTCGTGCCTATGACTGTCCGAGTGACTTTACCCGTTTGGTGTGAACATGCTATTACAGTCAAGTGTGCAGTTAAAATACTGACTGACATGTAACCCTTTAGAACCGCAAGTTAGATTCACTACTTAATATCTTCCTTACTCTGAACGTAAGTCACTTCAAAAGTATGTCAGTTTTGTAGGTTAAACTGACAAGGTTGTAAAATCTTAGTCTTTTCTTTTCAATTATTAAAGTTCCATGGCTTGTTGCCACTGGACCAAGTGGTACTGTGTCATAATAAACATTCCTTGAATAGTCAGATGAACCTAGATATATACTCGGTTAGTTTAACCACAGTTCCAATCCATTCCGAAACAGTTTGATACGAGGGCGATTCAGTCGAACAGTAGTGAATGTAGATAACCGTTAAATGTAATCGACATGATGTGAACCTTATATACAAACAAGGACTTCTTTCAACATTGTCCCCATGATATTGCATAAAAAAGGCCACATTAGAGGGTGCCACTTAGATATTTTCAACCTGAGTTGCGTGTACCTTTTATCCGGTTTTCTTATGACCTAACATTCAAAAGCGTTCAAGTAGATACGCTTAAAAACTCATATCATTCGGGTCTCGTGAAATCGTTGGGTAGATTGGTTTCCCGCGGCTGATAAGAGCACTATAAACATCAGTGTACAACAGCGAGAGCCTCTCAAAATCCCCCCCTTATCACACTAGTTGTGAACTTATTTAATGACAATTATTGGGTTACTAACAGAGACTGTACTCAATTATAACGTTTAATGATAGGAGCTGTACTTGTCTCGAGATGATTTATGCGAGTAGTGGGATTTCACCAGGCAACTCATCCTAGGGCTGATTTGATCTGACGATCACTTAGTGTATCAAGGGCTATCAACTCCTCGTTTGACAACCATTTCCACATATAACATATTGTATTTGGTTTGGAAAGAACATGCAGAAATCATGCTTGCGTTGTTGCCATGTTTCCATTTCCAATAAACTCTGTAGATAGATTGGAGTAGCTGATATAAAACTGAGCGAGTACCAGTGTTTGAAAAAAGCAAACAAAGGAAACCAAACACATTGTTAAAGTGTACCGTTTACAGATTACTCTGTTTATCTTGATTTCCCAAGTGACCACCTTCATATATGAAAATCGAAACTTTGAAAAGGGTTTGTGATAGATTTTTCTGAGGGAAATGGAATGAACTGAGCGGAATACTAGAAAAAAAAATCATTTTTGGTTGCAGTGATCCGTTCCTCGTTGTTTTTTTCCTGATGAATCTATTTTAACAAGACATGTCAACTTTACATGTCAAGTATTTATGTCGTAAACAACTGTTCAGTGTTGGTGTACGACGTAGGGTGTTTACTGAAACTTGGTTGACTTCAGTCACTGCTATTTAGTTAAAAGTGATGACTCATTGTCAGCTGTATGAATTTTTGGTTTTCACTTTAGTGTGATTGGTTACAGCTTGTGTCGTGGTCTCACTGGATTGCACGGTAGGATTCCGAAATCAGAAGTTTGTGTGCTCATTCAAATTCATGTGATACTGGAGAATACCTAGAACAGGTTAACACCTGATAAGTTACATGCGGATTGAACTATCAAAATGAGGAACGATGGCTGATTTTCTTATGTTTTGTTAAAAACAAAATGCCACAATTGACAGGTTAATTGTTACACTGTTGTTCGAAAACCAACTACAGTTGCTTTTGAAGCACTTGGAACATCACAGTCCCATATCTGAATTTCCAAAACGTTCCCTCGCCATTAAAAAACCGATTGACTTGATTTTGGATATTTTCTATAGACTCAAATGGAAGGCTGTTCAGCTGCCGCCGTCCGTACCTTCGACCATCAACAAAGTTGTCGTCGGTGCCTGATTCCACCTGCAAGTCCGCTAGGGCATTATCGGTATCAAATTGAACATCACCCACAATTGATCGCAGTTGTCGCATTCCCATAGACTTTCCAGTCGGCCCCTTTTCGAAGAGAAGCATTAACCTCGAGTTGCTCTCCCATTAGAGTTTGTCAGTAGTGCATATTCCTGCCACCGCCGGGACTAGGATTACGATCACGCTGTTCATGACGCAATCGTGTTGACCACTGTGTCACTGACCTCAAATTAGGAACGACCGAATTATCCTATGTGAACACTCAACCACTTTCGTTTGTGAATGAAGATCAGGTTGCATGATTGCCTCTAGAGGAGACATAGTTACTGTCTGCTAACTCCAATCGAAAACCTCGCGATTAAGACTTCTTAGATATGTCGAAATCTCCAATCTCATTGGACCGGCAAGGCGATATTTTAGATTACTGATGAGTAGTCGGGGGATTCCGTTAATTTCAAGCTGATAAGCAACATGTTATTGCTACTATTAAGCATGAACGGCTACTGTTAAGCAACGCTAGCAATACAAAAGAGCCATTGTAATAACAATAGATGTAGATACTTCGCCAATAAAATTAGTCCAACAGGTAGATTGCTTTTAATAAAACGCTCGTCTAACGGTGATACAACTGCAAATCAGGTAACATCCAGTACTCGTCAATTCCTCGATGATGAAGGTCGTAAATGTTGTAAGAATGATTAAATTTAAATCTAGTTCAAGTTGCAAGCGTGTTTAATTGGGCCTTCTTATTCAGTCAGTGCTCCTTCAAGCTCCTTCGAGCTTTGTTCAAGACGACAAGCACTGCTCATATAAGAATAAGGCTGAGTATTTGTTTGCGTTAATTTGTTCGAATCTAATGAGATCAATAACACAGTAGTGAACACAGGTACCACATGAGAACGTGATCGGAGTTTGAATCGCGGTCGTGATAAAGATAGGTACTATTCATAAGCTCCGACAATAGAGTAATCGAATTAAACGTTTCCTTTCGAGAAAGCCTAGTTGGAATATATATCTGAGTGCAAAATCTGGGACCACATGTTAGTTATATACAATTCATAGCTGAAGTAATCGAACAAAGCTTGTCAGTAGTGAAAACGTACATGTTAAATTTGCACGGAATAGCAGTTACTGTAAACGTCTAATTCACACTTTATTGACCGCGTTTTTAATAGCATAGCCAGTTCCTAAGTTCTTTCTATTCTATGATTAGTGGCGGTTCTTATCTTTTATAATCTGCTGACGTTGGATATGTGGAATGTATTACTGTCAGTGAAATTATTGAAAATTATGAACTTCGTGACTATATGTAGTCTAACAGCAGCCTCACTAATCCTACAACAAATAATGACTCACTCACGCCACGGCTCCACTAAAGGGCGCTCCGTTGCTCACAAATATTCAGTTTCCGTTATTGAAAATGCTTTATCAAGTATTAGCTCATCGTTGCAGCTCCACATTCATACACGGTAATTTCGCTGTAATAGTTTATTCACCTAGTGTTTCAAGGTGATGTGCGTGTATCGTTCATTAGTCAACTGGGTGTGAAGGCGAAGGGGCAATCATGTGGATTTATCTCCGATGATTTTAACATTGTCACTAGCGTGAAGCAGGGTTGTGTCCTGGCTCCATCCCTATTTAGCTTATATTTGACTGCTATGCTAACAGTTGCTTTTCAGGACTCTGGCGAGGACGGCGTAGGAATAGAGTGCCGGACGGATGGGCGCCTTCTGAATATTCGAAGTTTAGGCACCCCATCCTGGTTACATACCTCAACGATGCGCATGCTTCTGTTCGCAGATGACAGCGCGCTGTTTGCACACAGTGAGGACGAACTACAGCGACTGGTCACGGCTTTCGTAACCGCGGCATTCAAGTTTGGATTGGATATCAACGCAGGTAAGACATTTTCTTTCTTTCAGCGTTCTCCGTATGGATGTGCTATCTGTGTACCTTCATCTCAAATCCGTATTAATGGAGATGTTGTCGACAGCTGTGCAGATTTCTGCTATTTGTCTCCACATCGATCTGTCCGTGGACCACGAGTTGACAGCTCGTATAGAAAACGCCAGTACTGCTTTCAGACGTCTCGAAAGACGTAGTTGGAAGAACCACAGCCTGAAGCCGAGCACTAAGCTGTTTTTCTACCGCTCGATGGTGCTGTCCATACTGCTGCATGGCAGTGAGACGTGGATATTGTATCAGCGGAACGTGTGCTATCTGAGCCGCTTTCATTTGTAATGTCTAAGGTGCATCTTGGATATTCGGTGGTCGGACATGATTCCGAACACTTAGGTACTGCGGCGAACGAGCATGGATTGGATGGAAGCCCTGCTGATGTTGAATCAGCTTCGTTAGCTGGATCACGTCGGTCGGATGAGGCGATGACCGTATTCCGAAGTAGGTGCTGTATGGACAGGTGAGATCAGGTAAGCGAAATCCTGGTGGTCAAAAGCTTAGATACCAGGATGCTGTGCAGGTAAGTCTTTCACGTTGTAAAATTGATTCTAGATGTTAGGAATACTTAGTGTTGAACCGGACTGCTTGGAAGAATACAATTCGGACGGGCGTCCGCGAGTTCAACGATCAGTTATTGTGCGGCCGTGAAGTGAATGGCGTGGTGTGCAAGGGAACGATCGGTGTCATAGGTCGTGGTGACATAACTATATGGCGTTGCGATGTGTGCGGGCGCAAATGCACTAGCCGTCTTTGATTATTAGAACACCACCGTACTCATCGTGCACCGTTGGTGAATAGACGACGAGTACTCTAGGCTCAGGTGAGACATATCAGCACATCCATTCTACTTTTGATTATTGCATCGGTTAACATTATGATCGATGGTAAATACTTCGCTCCTCTTTTCAGAAACTTGGGTGTCTGCGATCTTCTACCCATTCTTTTCTCGAGCCTCGTTGGTGTGCTGTATGATGAATCGTCTGCCTGGTATTTTCGTAGTTCAACGTTCAGTATTATTTTTCAACTTCATTCTCTCTGGTATGCATTAGCATGAACTGGTCTACTGGAATGCTTCTTGTGTTTCATTTCACATATCTCTCGTATCAGTCCAGATCTTGTCATTGCAGTCTCTCTTACTATTTATTTTCCGAGAGATAAGGGTTTCCTTTCCGTGCTAGCCATTCAATTGTTTGACCAGTATTGGCCGGCTGGACAGAAAGGCCTCATTCACACACCTACTGGTCTTATTCCTTCGGGTTTACACCGGACATGTGGTGTATGAGTTGAGCCGCGAGTGGTGCAGCGTAAGCCAATTGAGGTGATGGTTTGACGTGCAGGCATCCTTTAGGTTCGGTCACTGTGATAGACTAATCTGTTTCGGATGCCACCAACCAGTCACCTGCCATTGCACTTCCATGAATAATAATTTTTTATGCTAGGCTTGCGTGAATAGCTGCAATAGACACTAAGTCAATTGGCTAATGATATGTTGCGAACATCATTACTGGTTGAGGTACAATAGCACTCATCTTGCTCAAGCGTTACAGTAAACTGTCAAAACGTTGAGGACTTTATTGCATTTCTTTTAATAGCGTATTGTTGAGCCTGAGAGAATTCACAAAAAGTTCCATATTTCCAGCAAATTTCTATCGTGTGACTTGTATGGTAGATCAATTGATTTTTCTTCCAGTATGTCCGTTACATCCAACAAGTTAACTGAACGCACTACTGGTGCAACATACAAACCGGACTTCTTTACTTTGATTGTCTGTCACAATCGTGGACCAACTTTAGGGCGACGTGGAGACACCGGGGGACAGTGTTCTTCCGAAGTAAGGGATCCCAGCAACAGTCCTGTAGAAGGAAACGACATAAAAAAAATGCATGAGCGAGAGGCCCAATTAGCCATGCAGACGACTTACACAAACGAAAACTAAAACGGCGCCAACAACACAGCAGCCTGCTCCGTTTCACAATTCAAATTCAACCTGTACACGCTTGCTAGTTTTGACTACACGTCACACTGGCAAGCTTTCGCGTCTTGGACTTTCTTGCTCATTGAACATGTACAAGTGTCTTCAGATTTAAATAAGTTTTTTTCACACAAATAACATCAGTTATTCCAAAGATTATGGGATGACGTTTTTAAGCTATGACGGGAAATTCGACAGCCTAAGAGAAGATAACAGAAAAACTTCCAGTAGCACGGATAAATTAGGAAAAACATCTTATTTGTGACAGTTGAACTAATTTATGATCATTGAGTGAGATACGTTCTGTTGTTTAACAAGCATTCTGTTTACTCTTTTTCAAAGCCTCTGCTCGATTTATCAATGCGTACACCACCCAACCACACTGTAAGAATATCGCCAGATACATCAACGCGAGGACATGCGTAACTTACACTGGCGAAGGAAACCTATGACTGTCAACCAGAAGTGTGAGAACAAATCAATATTTTCGTTGTTGTCTTCTCAACATCAGATTCATTAAAATAATATTTCCATCCGGTAACATAAAGTCTATCCACACATCAGCTTCAAAAACTTGGGAACCTGTAACTCTGTTTCACTAGTTTTGAGCTTGATATTCACGACGTAACAGTATTACACCAAGTTCAGTTGTCGCGGTGACTTGTGAACATGTTTATTCAAATTGTTTTGATTTCGGTGATCATGTGAGGCATGGGAACTAAGGGCAACGGTAATTTTTCACTTAAACCTCTAATAGGTGATGATGTGAAAAGGTTCTGCAAACACACAGATTAGATAATTGCTAGGCTGCACAGAGCTGCTATTGTTGCTACAGTAAAAGACGCTTAGTCTGCAAATTCGCTCATTGCACGAACTTCCGCACACTATGTTAAAACATAGGACCACAAACACGTACACTCATTTGCACGGTTGACGTCCATTCACACACCTTGGGTAGCAGTATGTTTTCATTCGCCCTGATGCCACTTGCTCCATAATGCGTACACCTTATTCTGATAGTCGCTTCTGGTCTACCGTCTTCCTGGCGTTTAGGCTTGCTCTTTAGTCTCCGAATGTATTCACTATACTACTCACAAATGACGCCACCTGTTATACAACACTATTTATCAGTGGTGTTTACTTAATGCGGTTATTTGCTCAACTTACGTGATTTTGCCCGCATAGTCGGGAACTTAAAGGTCGAGTAGAACTTGCACCTAATTTAGTGAACGATAGTAAATGAACACAGTAAAAAATAACTGGGAGGGAGAGAATATACACGAAAACAACCGTTTTTACAACAGTAAGAACCAGGGGACTATGAATATCGCTCGTTAATGCTAGCTTTGATCGAGACCGCGTGTTTGCAAAGCATTTCTTCGGTAATCTTGCTTGGGCTATCATATCGATACTTGTTCGGAATGCATTGGCAAGAGTTCCTGGCGTGCTTGGTGCTGACGAGATCCAACTAAGTCGGAACAGAGGTTTGCTAGTCTGCCAGTTGTCATCGAGACCACATGTTTACAGCGTAAAGTGCAGTAAAACAAGATGAAATTCAAATATACTAAGAATAAATTAACTGTCGTCTGGTAACACGGACACCAAACAATGGTGTGGCGGAACAGAGCAATTCAAAGTTACTCAGGTAGCCAAGCCGCCTGAAGGTGTGGAGTAGCCGATGACTCTGTTAAGACGGATTGAAATTTTGCATACCCCAACACTAAATGAATGCTGTACACTCTTAAAGCCTCTCAACTCGGGTTGTAAAACCGGCGAACGATCTCAGAGACAACAATTCGGACTAAGTGTTAAACGTAATTCTCAGACTGCTACGAGTGAGGTGACATGCTGAGAGCCAAATTATTCACTTCACTGACACGCCAGTTTTACACTGGGAATTGGCATAGTTTATGTAAATTTTCTGTGTAAGATTGTAACCCTTGGATGTACTTTTTAACCAGTCGTATTGGCAACATAACGTTTTACACGTTTAACGTCTCAATGATCCAAGTTACAAAAATGACCATTGCATTTACTCAAAATGACGTTTGCAACTATGAAATACCTCAAAGTCATTGGTTACAAGAGCACCAGTTGATGGCACTGAAGCAGTAAAAGAAAACGGGGGTCAACTTAACTATTCCTCATATCAGCTATGCATCAATGGTGTTAAAATTCCGGGATTATATTGATAGTTTGGACTATGTGGCATTTTTGGTCTTACTTTCGTTTCAACATACTCAAAACGGTATTCTTGTATTTACCACAAACTACGGAAGAATGTAGGTCTGATTTCAAAAGTAATTTTCCTGAAATTTTTAAGCTTTGCATGGAATTTTTCTGTTACATAGTATGGAATGCGTACACAACACTACACCTTGGTCGTAGAGTTAACGTGTATGATTAACCTAATCATTCAGATGGGGATCAGAATCAAATGGGTGTTGATCGTGTGTGGTAAGTGGATAGAAAAAGAAACTTAAAAACCTCTAGTTTAAGTATCCTGGTTTGCAGGTTGAGCAATGTTACAATGCTCAACTGCCAATGGATGTGAATCGTGCTTTGACGACTATCTTTGTGGTGTTAGCAAATTACGGTTAACTGGAAATGTTTTAGCCAATGAATTAACAATAACATGACATTGAGAGCAAATTATAGTGCACTAGGTTTCACTGATTAAAACAAGTCAAACGCAAATCGGAAACTTTTCTACTACATTCATACTACACCTGATGCAGATACTTTCTTATCAGGGACAATATTTGCAGTGAACAGAAAACATTTGCTGAGTGAAACGGATTCTGATAAGGTGCCCGTCTGCACTACTAAACTCTTTCAAGTGGTGTCTCCCAACCGTAACATGTCGGTTTCTTTACAGCTGCATTCAAATTAGCGTGTAGAACTTGCATGTTAATCCTAGCCTCCAGGACGGCTGTTTGCAGACCACAGCGCGCCATAGTTTCTGGTCCGTCAGTCGTAATGGCACATCTACAGCCATCTATAAGTGTCCTGATCGCTCTGATGCTGTTGAGCCATCAACTACCAACCAGGAGAACACTCCGCAACTAACACAGCTGTAAAGCATGATGTGATTGTTGCAACATTATTTCAAGTCGTTCAACCAATTGCTTTATATATCTGTATATACCTAAGAAAATACTTGTGGCCCAGAATGAAGTCGTAATTGTATTTACAGCCCTTGGATTTTACTTCTCCTTCATCGTGGTTAGCATTAGGCTCAAGCAAGTTCTTTATCTGCTATTAGTCCCCAAGAGTTCAATTACTACAATTGAGTTTGACTACGTTCGCTTGTTTTGTGTCAATGGACGCTATAGATTTTCATGGCTCAGTGATGTGTGATTGAGTGTTTGGTCATGTTTACTATACTTTAGCCCCCTATCTATATAGTGATTAGTTTTGTTGGAACAATTTTATTACCGGTGCATTTGAAGTGTTTTCTTTTGCAACGAAAGTTTGTATGCACCTTGAACTGATAGTGTCACTTCATGGGAAGTAGCGATTGAAGGGAATGAGTTACCGGTATCGACCGAATGGGTTCGAGCATGTCCATTCCAAATAACCGGGTAAAACTCTGCTCTTTTTGAAGTTATGCTAACCCGTCTTAATACATAGGTCCGTGTCTAATTAAACAAACTTAATAACAGCGGTTAAACAGAATATAAGAATATCAATCAACCAGAAAATACGGGAATTCCAACTTTTCGTGTAGTCCATTGAGATCTGTAAAGTATGTATGCCTGTGGGTGGGGATCGATGTGGAAACTTGTTAACACTTACAGTTTGCAAACCAGCACTAACTTAGGACGTGAGCATTGTATTTTGGTCGAGGGCAACGTTGTACAGACCAGTACAAATGAGCCCAGCGGGTGGGTTGAGAGAACTAAATACCAAGAGTCAGTAAAATTCCTAGCTAATATGTAAACCGACTGAGTAATTACCGTACTCCTTATTATCATGAGAAAATTCAGAACCTACAAACGAACGTTACTAAAAATATATAGAAATTTCCAAGAATGGATGACAAGATAATCCTGAAGTTAGTTGAGAGAAGGTAACGGTAGGTTTAACCAGTCTTTATGATAATCCTGGCATAATTCTTGATAACATGGAAACGAAATATTATCAAGAGACGTAGGATAGAATACGCTGATCAGCAGTCGCTTAATCTCAACGGCCTAACCACTGTAGCTCTCACCTGGTGCGCCAGCTTAAGTTGTGGGAAGGCGGAGTGCAAGAAGCATGGTGCATGATGGAAGTGAATAAATATTGGTGTTTGTTAACACGGGTCATGTGGTTGCAGAATGGTGGGTTCCTCACATTTCCTCTGCCAAAAGCCTATTCGAGCACAGATGCTCAAAGATTTTAGATGTCTGTTTGCGAGTTTCTGTCTGAACATTTTTGTTTAAACGCAGATATAACTGGCCGACTGTAGTAAACAGATGATACATGAGTCTTCGAATAATTTATCCCACAATCTGTAGACATTTTTGCTGTCCGTTTGGTATTTCTGTAACTCCGGTCAACTGAACTTGATGTTGACAACCCGAATTTGTTTCCTTTATTCCCATTAATCTAAACATTGTCTATTCACCGCTTACTTTACCTTCGATAACTGTTCACTGAACACGTCTTTTCATACTGAACTGAACAACAAGCTAAATTTCTCCCAAACCATTACAATCTTCATCCACAAATTTCTTTTCTTCTGAAAGTCCTCAGCTTCTTCATTCCCCTAGTTTTTGTGGACTTGGGGTAACAATTTCCGTCTTCAATATGGCTGACTACTCTTTTTCCGTTTCCTAACTATGCTTAGTTTCGAATCGACCGAAGTCAGCTTCTACCGAGAAAACGAATTTGGGTCGTCCGGAGAGATAGGTTCGGTAGTTACATATATCGAAAACGAGATGTAGCGCGTAGTTCTGTGCTTAACAAACCTGTGGGTTGATCCGTACACAACCCCACCTATACCCACTGTGGTCGAAAGTTTTGTAACCTTCCTGATTCCATATAAATCTTATCTTCAAGTTCCTACGGTAGAGGTGTCTTAGAAAGCATACTTATGTAGAGTTAAAACGCAAGTTATTGCTACTGAACGTCTAGTTAACATTCCATTGTATGTTTAAATGTAATAACAGGCACTATTGTAGAAGATGTGACAGAGTTAGTTGGGAGTATTTAGATCTCGTTATTGGGCGCATGCTAAACACACGTCTTATATGCACCCGCATTTACACCAGGTTACCTTAAGCTGTTCTGATGATACACATCGACTATATACGTAGACGATTTAAATTACAACGTTGACGGCTTATTCTTTAGTCAGCTTCGAATGAACAAACCTTCCTCAGGTAATCACTTGTACAAACAATAGGTGCGTAGTAGATAATTCCACAATATGGTATCGCCTACCGGACTAAACCAACCTAAGTGTAATAGGGGATTTTGGTTTTAAATACAATTAGATATCCACAGACTTTCCAGTCGGTCCCTTTCGAAAAACAGCAGTAGACTGGAGAGTCACTCTTGTTAGTGCCCTTCCTTGCCATTGATGTGACTAGAACTCCGGGTACGCTTTCATGAAGCAACCGTGTTGATCACTACACCACTTATTTCACATTAGGCACAACTGAATCATCGTATGTGAACACTAAACCATATTCGCTTGTGAGTAACGCTCGGATTGCCCGGTCTCCTCGAGAGACGACGCAGTAACTGCCATGTTAACTCCGTTAGATGGCTACACGATTATAACTTCTCTGAAAAGTCTGTGGGAATGCGACAGCTGTGACAAGAGTATGCACTACTGACGAGCTATAATGAGAGTTAGTCTAGTGCGTCTTTTCAAAAGGGGCCGACTGGGAAGTCTATGGGAATGTGACAGCTGCGATCAATTGTGGGTGATGCTCAATCTGTATGAACAGTGATAGGATTACGGAGGCATGTGAGAAAAGCAGCCAGGTGCAATGGGTCGTGGACCATGGTAACCAAAGCATTGGGACGATGAGGCCGTGCGGTATAGCTGGAAGTGCGCATACACCCCCACTTCACTTACAGCCAGCCAATCTGGCTGTGGTTTCAGCTGTGTGTTGTGCCCGTTCACTCGTCGGACTCGGTTAGGCAACCTATCTGTTTGTTAAGCCCTCTGGTTTGGACTTCGGATTTTGTTGCCCGGTCCCCAATTCGGAGTCATTTTACCTGGCTGTGGTGACCAGACATGCACGTGACAAAGGTCGTAAAAACGTAACTCCAGTTCAGCTTTCAACGCTGTCTTTGGGGTTGAACGCTTCAGCAACGCGCGAATCCAACGGACAAGAGGAAGTGAGCTGCATCAAAACATCACAGCGTCACATCTCATCAATGTAAACCTATCCGATCGAACACAATCGGCACAACGCGTGCATCTGGGTATTGTTATCTGTACTTTTAACAACGTGGACATTATTTTATACTGTACGTGAGTCTCTTTTGTTTGTCTATTTCCAGTCATCTCCATAATTATATGTATATTCTACTTATATACCGCTATCCGCAACTATGCATCCCTCTTTCGTTATCACTAGTCAGTGCCAGATCGTAGTTAGTTACCTACAGTTCGCAAGCCCTCTGCTCAAGGAAACCTTTCGTAGAATGAAAACCACGGCTAGTTCACAAACTGAAAAACAGTTGACAGTTTTTCCCCCACATGAATTTGATTAAGGCCAAATTGTTATGTAAGACATGTGCCCGAGCAATAGTTTGTTCGTTTTCATCATTTACATATACGAAACGATAGTCGAATGGGTGTACGGGAGAAAATGTAAAGCCTGTCTAGCTAGAAACCATAACTCGGTTTGTGACGTGTTTGAATATTTGAATTTTTAATCAGTGTACGACGAATCGATATAGCGAAGTAGGGTTATACAAACACAGTAAGAATGCACGTAAAACAGGAATTGAACAATGAAGGATGAGGTATTAAGACAAGATGTATAGTTAATGAATGACCCATGTACAGTGGATTACCAGGTAGTGCTAAGTTCACTGTCATCTGCTACTGGACATTCGAGGGTGATTTCTTAAGGTCTATGACTAGCATCTCAGGAACACAAAAAACACGTTTGTCCATAGTGTGACTTAACCGGATTCCAGTGAATGAACATTTGTACAGTGCCGTACACAATACCTTAGTTAATGTCTATAGGCTGAAACCAGAGAGACGCTTTTTGTTTACCTTATTTAAGTGTGTTCCAAAAAACGGTACGTCAGTTGTTGAAGAGATTTAGTTCGATGTCATCCTTCATCTGAGAGGGACTGAAAACTTCGATCTCTTTATGTCTGCTGGTAGCAGAGATACAAATGCGATCGTCGTACCCTAGAAGAGAAACGGTCATATTATTGTCATGATACTGCCAGTTTCACTCAAAATCTTGAATACCTCCCAAGGTCAATCGAAAGACTTTGTTAAAGAAGACACTGTAACATAACCTTGACAGTTAGTATATAAAAGATTTTGAAGTGTTTTCCATAAATCTGATTCGAACAAACATCCTTCTCAAGCCCGATGAGAGCACGCGGTGCAAATTACCTTCAGTGTTTGGATTGCGTTCACCCTTGAGGGTTTTTCTTAACTGTATATTGCATATTTTATTGTATTGCAAATTGTTTACTGTATAGTGTGTCTACCTAACATTGAAGTCACGTGTCCTAATATCTGACGATGTGATTAGCCTAAAATTAAGGCTGATTAGTTATTGTGGTGATCACGGGTCACGAGCTAACAGTTAGTGGACCACAACAGGTCATTAACACCTGTCTGTCGGCTGGCCTGACACGACTACAGACAATTCGGTGGGTCCGGATTACTTTGGTGCTACTGAACCGACCAGTCAAATAGACGAGTCCTCTGACTCAAACACCAAGAAAATGGAATGGAATTGGCGTCTGTCTATTGTACATTCCCTGGCCAATTGCTTCGTGTATTTACATCTATCAAAAAGCTTGTAATCAGAAATACAATGAATTCTTAACTATATCCACCGCCCCCGGTCTTTTGTTTATATTACGTCGAGGCTGACATTAGGCCCCATCTAGTTCACTACTTGCTGTTAGTCTCACGAATTCTGCTACTAGGGTTATGTCAGTGTCACTCTCGTCTACAGCTTTCCATATAAAAAAATGGTCCAGTCATAGTTATTATCAGAAGACATGTCCAGTCCATGAGTCTCGGATTATAATGGCTCCGAGCTGAAACTAAACAGTGAGGGCTATCATTATTTCATAAACAAAGTGTTCCGAAAATCCTGTTGTCACTTCAAGGGATATGGTCCGTTTTGTATCACCATCCGATAAGAAAAAGACGAAAAACAGTTTTCCTTTGGTCTGTGTTACTCAACTGCAACTCGTGCAACTGAGTTTGACTTTCGGACAGAAAACCATACCTTCGTAAGAAGTTGCGAATTTTTATAAAATATCATAGACGAGAGTGTTGCTGATAGCAGTGCACGGTCTGCCACTCCCCAAGGATATCAAGTGCAATGATTTTCTTATGAAGGATGTTTGACCCAGTTTTTGCAGAGATTCCAAAGTACCCAATTCCTTTCTCGGCGTTGAACTCCCAAATGATCTCTCCTGTGGTTTTCACCGCATTAAAAGTAAGCGTCAAACTATTGATAACAGTGCACACAACCCCCCTGCTTTTAACTTACCCGTCGTAATCGCTTGGTTGACATTGTTCTGCTTTAATACAGTAGCAAGACTTATGTTAGTCACTGTATAAGACCATCAGAAATGATCAGATACCTAGTTAGACCTCGCCTCGACAACTGCTTTCCAGTACAGCCATCGTCCCGAATTTAAATGATAATTTTATCTTATAAATACGCTCAAGTTGACACTTGCATGCTAGCTTGAAATCCCATATAACCACTCCCGTCCTCGTTATTTGTGTTCACACAGTGGGTACAGGGTTCGTCCCTGACCTTTTCTGCTACCTTGGCGTGGTGGTCAGGTCTGTGTGCCGTTTTGATCCGGCGGGCTGTGCTGACTGCGACCTGGGTCGTTGCAGGTTTAAACATGTCATATTGACCAAAGGGGAACAGCCGGACAAAAGGCAGATACGTTCATTGTAATGCATTCGTTGTGTATGATGTCAGTCTGTTGCGTTTCGGTTCGGTTTGTTATTTTCTTTTTTGCCTGATATGATTCTCTGTATGTGAGTGGATTGTCTGTGCAGTATTATCTCTATGTCAATGTACCGAATGTCTTGGGTTGTGACTGTCGAGCCTGTCCTGGATGGTTGATGCTGCTGCGTGTATGTCTCCGCTGCCTTGCGGTACAGGCTTTTGTGCCAAAGGCTGTGGTTGAGGGCCCTAATCGCTCTCCTGTCTAGGTCTGGGCGTCCTGGCAGTATCCTAAGCCCATAAAATCCATGAATATACAACAGAAATCAAATAACTTACTTCATCGGCGGTCGCGCA